>PITA01006363.1:0-100846 GCA_004023965.1 Spilogale gracilis
AAAAAAAAAAAAAAAAAAGCTGGCCTTGTAGATAACAAAAGAAAACAACCACTTTGATTTTCTCTACTACCAACTATTTATTTGCCCTTGACTGACATCTTACAGAACACCCATAATTTTTGCCTGGTAACTCTTTTAGTAATCTCAGTTATACAAATATTCGCAGCTCAAAATGAATGTATTGATGTTTGTGTTTGAAAAATAGCTCTCTGAACTTCACTAAAATTAGGGTTCCTCATTCTCTAGCACCCCATTGGCTTGCTGATGGTGAGAAGTGTGCAGTGAATGCGTGGTGTGTGTGTGTGTGTGTGTGTGTGTGTGTGTGTGTGTAGAAGGGGTACTGGGGGTTTGATTCTTTTTATTCCATCACATCTTCTCTTTTCTCTGAAGCCCACAGCATAGTCATAGTTTAAGCAGGGGGGGAAGAGAAGAGTGAGGAAGAAGTTTTCATACAGTTTTCTCCATGTTCTGGTGGCGTTTAAGGCTACCTATCAGCTAAGCTCTCTGGTAGATTTCTGACAAGGATGATGTCACCCCACATGAGGGATGCCTTTTAATTATCTAATTTGAGAGAAAGTGTAGTATATTATGAGGGATGACAATACACATTCTGGAATCATTGCATGGTTCCAGTCATTGCATGGTTCATACAAAGTTGTACGACTTTGTGTAAATCATTTCTCTCTTTCTCTCATTCAATTTTCCTAGTCAAAAAGTAAGGATAGCACTATCTATCTTATAAGGTTGTTGTGAGGATCAAATGAGTTAATACATGTAAAATACCAAGAAGAGTGTTGGGAACACAGTAATCTCTGCAATTTTATTGTTTTTTTTTCTGTTACTGTAACTAAAGAAGATTTACAGGTCTGTGAGTAAGAGGGAAATGACAAGTCAAGGATACACATTTGGGGGTTTAAGTCTACCGATGATGTTACAGATGCTGCTGAGATTGGATAAGGGCGCCTACAAGAGGCGTGCAGACAATTAGAATGTTCAAGGATTGAGTTCTAAACCCTGAACACGGACAGGACTAGGGATTGTGGAGATAAGAAAACCCCAGCAAGAGGGGCACATGACTACAGGGAAAAACTAGGTGAGGGAGCTGGCCTATAAATGGGAGAAGTATTTTAAGGAGTCCAGTGTGATAACGGTGTCAGATACTTCTAAAGAGTCAGTAACATAGGGGCCATGAACTAGCTATGGGATTTAACACCAGGGGCATTGGGTGACTTTGGTAGCAACCATTTCAGTGGAGCAGTGGGGTGAGGGTGGGTGCGCGGGTAGGTAACCCCCAACTGGAGTATGTTCAAGGGAGAATGGAAAGAGAAAAATTAGAAACAATGATTATAGACAACTCCAAAGAGAATTTGAGATAAATGGAGATGAATAGGGACAGCTAGAAGCAAAGGAGGCATGAAATAAAACTTTTTTAAAGTTGGGGGGGCACCTGTGGCTCAGTTGGTTAAGCGACTGCCTTCAGCTCAGGCTTCAGGTCATGATCCCGGGGACCCGGGATCGAGCCCCACATCGGGCTCCTTGCTTGGCGGGAAGCCTGCGTCTCCCTCTCTCATTCCCCCTGCTTGTGTTCCCTCTCTAGCTGTGTTTCTCTCTATCAAATAAATAAATAAAATCTTTAAAAAAAAATAAAGATGGGGGGAAAATAGCACTCTTTTTCACATGTTGACAGGAATAATCGAGAAGACAGAGGAAAACAGAATTACTGAAGCAGATGGGTATTGGGACACAAGCACAGAGTTTAGCCCAATTTAAGAACATGAGCAGTGCATTATTGGGAACAAGTTTGGATGGTGGTGTTACCTCAGTGAAATTCCCTTTGATGGCTTCTAGTTTTTTTTGTTTTCAGTGAGCTAAGGAACAACATGATCCGTCAATACCGAGAACACATCGGAAGTCTGAAGGATATGAAACAATCATCGTGGAGTGTGAAAGAATGACTAGGATTGGGGAAGTATGGTTGCTGGACAGAATTAACAGCTTACTTCAGGTATGTAATCATGATAGGTAAGACTAGTTTGAGGTTGTGTGTTTTTCTCTATTCTTATTCAATGACAAGAGTGTAGACAGAAAGAAAAACTACAGTTGGATTTAATCTTTTTTTTTTTTTTTTGCAATTCATAAGACCAAAACAGTGATTACAATGATGGATTATCTAAGAAAGTAAGTAAATCTAAGAAAGTAAGTAAATACAGGAGGAAGGGAGAGACAATGGAAAGGTGGTAGGATTGCCTCACAGCCCAAGATAGTGAGCTGGAAAGACAAGACATAAGTGATCAGAAAATGACATGTTTAAAGTTGAAAAGATGACAGAATTACAGTTATTGGTAAAGACAACATGACTGACGTAAATCATTCGGCAAGGAGACCAAGAAATGAAGATGCTGGGATACTAGGAAGATCAGTTATATGGATATTGAATCGCCAAGAATTATAAGCAGACTATTAGAGAAAACGACAGTAAGGTACCAGTAAAAGTCTTCAAGGGATTAGGGGAGTAATCCACAGAGTGGTAAACACTGCCACTAGGAAATTGACCTGTAAAGGATTTACAAACAGGATTTACAAGATCTTCTAAAAGAGGGAAGATACCAATGGATTTTGACATTTCTTTAGGACTTTTTTTTTTAATTCTGAAAAACCTATGGAAATAAGATTCCATTTTATAAAATTTTCAAAGTCTTTATTCCTTTAGAGAACTGTAAGGAAACCCAATCACTGCAGGCTGAATTTGTCAGACAATAAAATGTTAGCTAACTATCACCATCTACCTCAATTCCCTGGCTTCCATAACACTCTGGGGCCTCATGAGGATACACCATGAATTTCAATTATCAAGAAATCCAAATAAAGCTAACTTTTATATTTCATCTCTGCCTCTCCTATATTCTAATACAGAGAAGTAAGCACAGAAAAAGCTACTTCTGGTTGCATTTTTCAAGCTGATAGGTTACATTTCTGAAACACTATAGCAGCTCTGTAATAAATGCTGTTTACCATTCATGTTTAATAATAAATTAAAAACCCAAATGTTTTCCTGATACAGTAAGCAATTTCCTTTTGTGTTCTGAGACTTTCCCTGCTGCTCCACAGGGCAGACCATACTCACATATATCAAATGACCTGAATTTCCTGAGTTGTCTATGTACTCCGGGTACTCAAGGTTCCCAAGTACGACATATGCAGTGAAGAATGGTTGTTTGTTTGTTTTTAATTTTAGACAAAATACCCATTACGGGACTCCCTGAGATTTTTCACTCCAAAAAAAGTAAAAGGAAAGCCAAAGAAGAAATTTATGAAATATTAAGTCAAAATGTGGTGGTCATAATAAGCACAAAGAAGGTAAAATAGACCACTCTTCATATAAAACTTCTTCAATTTAATTGTTATAGAAATAATGGAGGGAAAAGAAATGGAAGGAACAGAATAAAATACAGAGAGCCTAGAAAAGACAATAGGTATTAGAAAGGGAATCGTGTTTGAAAAATAAGAATTATAGTTTGTAAATTGTTCTAGGATTCTTAGACAGATGAAGGACATTTATTTTTTGTATTGTAACTTTATTCGAAGGTCGTCCCCACTGACTTGATTCTAACGAACATACTGTGAAATAAAACCTCATTAGCCCATTATTAATCCAAGTCCAAATTTGATCATATCTTCAAAAGAAATGCAGTGTTAGTACTTTAAAATATAGACGTGATTTAGGGGTGCCAGGGTGGCTCAGTTGGTTAAGCCTCTACCTTCAGCTCAGGTCATGATGTCGGGGGTCCTGGGATCAAGACCTGTGTTGTTCTCCCTACACACCAGGGAGTCTGCTTCTCCTCCTCTCTGCTCCTGCACCCACTCGTGCCTCTCTCTCTTTCTGTTGCAAATAAATACATAAAATCTTAAAATATATATATTTGTATTGACTGCTCACTAGATGCTCAGACTTACAAAGGACCATAAACATGATCTGCATTTTTGTGATGAAGAACCTGGGACACCAGATGACCAGACTGCGTTTGGACACTTTTATTCTAAAGACTCCTCAGCCATTTTCTATCTCTATGTGTAACAATCAAAGCATTTCTCTGGTAAAAGGTTATTTTTAACTGTTTAAATGTGGTCCCAGATATTTTGCCATAATCATTACATAACATTCATATTTCAAAGTAACAGAAAAAGACTAGTTTATTTATAGAGAGTAGAAAGAAAATTTCAGACTAGTCAAGGACCAGTGATCACAAGTTCAAAAGGAAGCTTCTGGTCAGCAGAAGTACTGTTGGGGACAAGACATCTTGCTAAATAGGGGAGGATATATGGATCTCTTTTCCCTTAGAACGGGGACTTTTACATGTTAGAGTGCAAATAATCCTCCTGTGGAGCTATTTATTTATGCAGATGCCAGAGCCCTTCTCCTGCAGGCCAGAGTCTTTACATCTGAAGTAGAGCTCTGAAAGTAGCAGGGTGTTTTGATGCAGATAAGTAACAGCCCACAAACTGAGAAATGGGACCTTAGTCAGACATGCCATAAAGGAGAATTAAGATCAAGCCACTCAACAGAGGCTTTTCATGCGTGAGAAGCTAAATCTCTTACATCTAAGAGCTACAAAATCAACTTGAATGGACTCTTGAAGTGGTCAGTGGTCAAAAGCACTAGGATCTCAACACAATACATCAATTTTTTATCAATTTGTAAGGGTTTTTAAGGCACTAACCATTAGTTTTCACATTCATAAAGTCGTATGTTTAGTATTTAAAATATCGAAAGTTCTTAGCTCCATTTCCAGTACAACACAGGATATAGCTCATCAGTCTTAAAGAATGTGGAAGAATTTCCTGTCTTTAGGACACTTATATATGCATTACATAGGGTTTATTAAAGAGTGAGTATCTAAACTATTGATCAAATAGAAATGATTTTTCTCTCCCTCTCTCTGATACAGATACACACACACACACATCCTTATGTATTAACCAAAAATCTATTTTATTGTATTAGTAGACTTATATAATAGTATAATTCAAAACTATTTCAAAGATAACATTTTTTTAAAAAAATAACAAAACCATGTGAAGCAAATTAATAAAAACTAATTATCTAGATTTTGGAATATTAAGAATAACATAAAGAGAATAATTTTTCTTGATATGTATTAAATACTTTAATCAGTTGCTTAACTGCTTCTATCTATAATAGTGTGTCACTGGTATTTCTTTGAGGATTTTTTCCCCAGTATAGTCTTATTATTTTGAACTTACATTGTCTTGAGTCTTGTCTGCACAATATTTTTAATTGTGAAAATTTTCTTCATTAGGTACTCAGTAAGCTCAGAAAAATATGATATGGTAAAGGAATAATATGGTATAGGAATGATATTTTTGTTCTTTGTTCTTATTGAAAAATAAACATATTTAATTGCAATAATTAGAATAGACTTCTATTTTTATTTTCATTCAGACTGATCTGCTTGAAATATAATTTACACAAGACTCATCAATTTTTCATTCTCTCTTATTATCTTTATTGTTTGGTCATTTTTATTGTTTATATTGTTTATATGCTGCAAAATTATAGGCCTTCTCTATTTTGCTCCTTTTTGGTACATAATATAAAATTATTCATTTAAATACAGGAGCTTCATTAATAGTTTTTTTTTTTGAATCCCCACAAATAAAGATACTCTCAAACTTACTGACAGAGATTTCAAAATTAAATGTCATATAAGGTTTGAGCTCTTAAAATTTAATTTGTTCCATTCTCCCCTACTTTCATAGGAATAAATTTCAATAACTCCCAGCCTGCAAACTCTGTTTTCAATAAGTGAGACTTGCTAGTAGCATCAATAGCAGAAGTTTTGTCACTTCATTCATTGATATTTGCCTAAGGATTTCTGACTAGTCTTGAAAAAATGCAACCAAGTTTAGCACACTCTACCATGTACTTACGTACCACTGGATGACACAGGATGGCTTACAAAATTGTTCTGCAAAGGCTCACCCATTTCTAAAATCTGTTGGGATGTCTGGCAGCAAAATGTATTGTCTTGTTGATATATTCTTTTATATTGAACATCACCCTCTCAACAAACAATTTTCTACATACCTGTAACAGTGTATATAAAATATTTTTTCAATTCTAAAAATATACTTTTTTGGAATACTTTTTTGGAATATATATCTAACACAGGGGGCCTGGGTGTCTCAGTTGTTAAGCATCCTCCCTCAGGTCAGGTCATGATCCCAGGGTCCTGGGATCGAGCTCCGCATCGGGTTCCCTGCTTGGAGGCAAGCCTCCTTCTCCTTCTCCCACTCCCCCTGCTTGTGTTCCCTCTATAGCTCTGTTTCTCTGTTAAATCTTTATGTTTTGCACCTGAAATTAACCTAACACTGTGTGTCAACTATACTACAGTAAAAAGGAAAAACAAATAAAATAAGCTGGACAAAAGTTTTCAAACACAGATGAAAAATCAGAGGCAAACATAAACAGAGCCTTTGGCGATATTTTTCAAGTATGTCTCCTTTGACTGCTAGACTCTTCCCTGTATTTCCTATCTCACTGATACTAACCTACTTTTAAGCTTTTAGTCTTTTAAAATATATGTAAAAAAATCTCATGTTAAACTGATATTTAACATATCTAAATATCCATGCTTACTTAATCACTACTATCTTTCTCTCTCTTTTTAAAAAGATTTTATTTATTTATTTGACAGAGAGAAACACAACTAGAGAGGGAACACAAGCAGAAGGACTGAGAGAGGGAGAAGCAAACTTCCTGCCGAGCAGGAATCCCGATGTGGGACTTGATCCCGGGTCTCCAGGATCATGACCTGAGCCGAAAGCAGCCGCCCAACCAACTGAGCCACCCAGGCGCCCCTATCTTTCTCTTTTAATTAAAGTCTTTGTTCTAGAAACAATATTCCCTTACATGGTGCATCTTTCCTGTATATTTCTGACATGCAAGGGGAGGGTCTAGACAATCTTCTTCCCCTCTAGATTGATTATGGTCTTTGTTCCTTATTACTGGCAGAACTCTGAAGAGTGCAGATGCTTGGGCACCACTGGAATCTTACCGAATCAGAATTCCAATGATCCGTAGATAATACTAACGCACAAAGATACAGATTGCTTCTTTCTGTTTCCTGTAACGTAAATCTGTGCAAGTGAGAATTGGGGATTTTTTGTTGCTAAAATGAAAGAACATATTCAACGGATAAACTTATTACTGGTGGGTACTGAGGTGTCTGGAATGATTGTAAATTCTGACTGTAGAGGTATTAGAGTTGCAAATTCCAAAAAGAAGATAAGAGAAAACCATCAATGCTTGTAACTTTTCCTAATTCCCCTAAGGGGAGAAAGGTCTTTAATATGCTATGCTATTGAGAAGAAGCAAATGCAGACTGCAGTGAGATTTGAAAAAATGCTCTAATAAAAGAAAAACATTGTTAATTTCCTTTCACTGAGGCAGGCCTGAAATAGAGCCAGTTGCTTTCACAGTGCTGCTGATGATCATGACATCAAAAATATTTTAAGATTCTGAAAACCATACTAGCCTCTGTTTTTCATATCTTCTTTCCCTGAGATTCTGGAAGCTGTGAAAATTAAAAAAAAAAAAACAACAACACAGGGGGAGGGGTATAAAAAAGGAAGCTTATTTCTAATTTACCAGTGCTATCTCAGTTAAATGACAACACCCCATAAGGTGTACTATATCTTACAGAATTCCACTCATGGGTTTTATTGCAAACTCCTCACTGAAAGATATATTACCAGTAAAATAAAATTTGAGAAACTTTAATAAACATTAATCCAAGCTGCCAATGTTAAATAGAACAAGTGTTCAGGTACTTCGGTGATTAATTCAACTTCAGATGCACAATTACAGATCCACATATTGCTGAATATCTTGGCCATGAGGTGTTCAACAAAAACAGTTAGAAAGAACAAGATGAAGGGGAAATCAATGATACACCAAATAGAACTAAAGTAATGGGCAATTCTGTCAAATAAAATCAAGTATAGGAATGAGCTCCTTTTAGACATATGGCAATCCTATAAATAAACCTATGGCCTATGTATTACTACTCTTATCATGATTAGAAATTCTGCAGTCATCTTCATAATCACTGAATCTATCCTGCAACTAAGCTGCTTATCCTCTGAATCTTATTTTTTACTTTGGAATATCAAATTGAATAGGAGTACACTGACCTTAAAATCCTGAGCCTATACTTTTAAAGATTTGCCTTGGATATCTGATATCATGGAGTGGAGAAACATCATGTATTTTAATGTCAGACATCAGAGTTTTAAATATTTGGCAGAGACATCAATTATGTGTTATAGGCGTGAGCAAGTTTTTAAACTTCTGTCAGCCTCAAAATTTTTCTTCTGTAAAATGGTATCAACAGTGCTTAATTCCCAAGATTTTAGAGACTAAATGAAATAACTCTTTTTTTTTTTAAAGATTTTATTTATGTATTTAACAGAGAGAGACCACAAGTAGGCAGAGAAGCAGGCAGAGAGAGGAGAAAGCACGCTCCCTGCTCTGAAGGGAGCCTTGATCCCAGGACCCTGAGATCATGACCTGAGCTGAAGGCAGAGGCTTTAACCCACTGAGCCACCCAGGCACCCTAAATGAAATAATTCCAATTGAGTGTTACTCAGTAAACAAATTTGTGTTCCCCCTCTCTCCTTCCTTATGGTAGATTAGGAGATCTGGGAATCTTCATAGTTATTTGCTAAGTCAGTTTGCATCTCTCCATTAGAAGTGGCAAGTAACTGATGAATCCTATTTTTAGTGCTTTTCCTCTTGAGAGAATGAGAGAGCTAGTGCTTCCAGTTAAGAGTAAGCATAAATTACATGGCATCACTCAAGATTAATTCACAACATTTATAGTAATTATATGATCTGTCATCATGTATTACTACTCAGCAAGAGAAAACTGGACTGGAAAATTAGCAAGGTTGAAGGTGAAGAATAAAGTACCCCAGTTAACATATCTGGAAAATCTGTAGCTTGAAAATGTCTGCATTTCTAAAAGAAAAGCATTTATAATGATGGTGAAGGTGGCTAAGAGAGAGAAGAGAGAATGGATGAACTTATATTTACTTTAAGAATACTGAACTTTACCAAAGAAGTTATCAAACTTTTGAATTATTTTCATTTTTAGGTCACGCCTATGAATTCATATATATCCAAGCATACATATGTATTTAAAAATGATTCAACAAACTATTCTGACACATTAAAAATTTACCTGAAGATTTATGAAACCTCTCTTTTTTCTTTGCCATTCCTTGAGGATGTAACCTATAGACTGAAGTCTTTAGGGGGTAGAATATTACTATTCAGAATTTTTTATGCTATAAATTTAGCAATTTTAAGCCAGCAGAGGGCTCCCTGCTTTGACATGAGTCTACATATGCCAAGGCCAGCACAAACTGCTGGTGAGGAACCGAAGTAGGGTTTAATGTTTGTTACAGGCTTAAGTATTTTCTCTAACTGTGTTAAATTAAGAAGTTTAAAAAGATGAATGAAGCAAAGCCAAGTCTCTACTTCTGACGCTTGAGATATAATGTGTTAATTGTTTCATCATGCAAAATTTAATCTTCCTCTGCTTTACCAGTTTGAAAACCAAATGTGCTTCAGTTTTGTGTCATGAGTCTGCATAGACACCTCCTGTCTGATTCTTCTAGCAGTTTTACATTTCTCTCTGTTCAGAGTTTAAATAACACTCCTTTATTTCTTTCTTTTCTTTTTTCTTCATTCATTCATTCATTCATTCACTCATAACACACTTTAAAGATGAGATTGACTAGCTGATCAGTGTCTTAAACCTGGAGATGAATGTAGGCAAAGCTCAATGAAGAACAGCGGTGTTTTGTGCTTGTAATTGTGATTACAGTAATAATTGTGATTCTACCCCTTATCTGCAGGGGATACATTCCAAGACTCCCAGTGGATGCCTGAAACCACAAATAGTACCGAGCCCTATACATACTATGATTTGTCTTATACATACAAACTCATGATAAAGTTGAATTTATAAATTAGGCGCAGTAACAGATTGTGTAGAGTAGAACAATTATAATATAGTGTAATAAAGTTGTGTGAATGTGGTTTCTTAAAATATGCAATTATACTGTACTTACCCTTCTCCTTGTGACGATGTGAACAGATCAAAAACCCACCTGATGAGATGAAGAGAGGCAAATGGCATAGGCTGTGATATAGTGTTAGGCTACTTTGGACCTTCTGACAGTACATCAGAAAGAGGACTGTCTGTTTCCAGACCACAGTTGAGTACAGGTAACTGAAACCATGGAAAATGAAACTCTGGATAAGGGTGGACTGTTATAGCTAAACTGTGCCTTTAAATCTAAGAAATAGTGCAAGAAGGGAAGAAAAAAATTCCAACTGTTTTCAACCCCTCCCCACCATTTTGAAGCTTATCCTGCTTATTCCTGTCAGTTCCTACCTAATAAAATGCTCAGCAGATTTTTACAATCCCAATGAAAAATGTCCACACAACACTTAGGACAAATTTATTTAAAAAGGTTTATTAACATTACTGTGACAATTTAAAATACAGGTATCGCCCAGGTTTGAAATTATGCATTCATTAAGCCATCTCAGTTTTCTGAAAGACCTATATATTCCCAGCCTATAGGCCTAACCCTAACCAATATGAAACAAGAAGAGAATTTTTGCTTCTGCAAAAAAAGGTGAAAAGCAAAAGGAGCATTCAGCATTTGTTTTGCAATGAGCAATTCTAAAGGCCACACACACCTCAAGCAGTGAGAGCAGCTGGGTTAAGCTCTTTCCTAGGGAACTAACTATACTCAGAATCTTAGCACCAAGCTGCCATAGCTTTGAACTATGCCTCTGAGCATCTGTGCTTTATTCTCTTATTTTCTTCACCCATTAGCAAGATGAATTTTAAGGTATCAGAAAAACCTATGAGAAAAACCCTATATTTTTAGGGGTCTGGGAATGCTCAAAAATTTCCATATAAATTAATGGTAATTGCCTCTTCACTTTTCACCACTGGGGCTTCTGAAAGATTTCATAAGGCTCTATTTCAGATAACAGGGGAAACCTGTAACACAGAATTACAGGTTTCTGAAATTACAGGTTTATGGAAGATCTGACTTTTTTTGTAAAAGTGGAAATTTCTTTCAGCTAGTGGAAACAGGTCCTAGTATAGATCTTTCATAACGCATCACAGTGAAGCATAACGCAAGCTTTTGAGAAGCAGGGGACACCTGTACTGTATGCTCTTCAAATTGCCAAAACAAGCTGAGCCAACACAGTAGACATAGGTATGAACTGTTGAATACAAACATTCTGACAAATTCTATTCATTTTCATTTCAGTCAAGTCTTTTTCAGAATGTAGCTCCTTAGGTTATGTGGTTTTTAAAGGTAAATATAGACTTAGGCAGACAACTAATGCAACACATTTTTATGACAAATATTTAAGCACAATTTTCGACAGCAAACAGAAGCTGTCGAAAAATGCTAATTAAGTTTTCATTCTTTTTAAGTTTTCTCCTTTCCTTTTCTTATACGCATTGGCTTAGACACCACCAGTAAATATGACATTATTGTATTTGAAATTACTTTCTTTCAACCCTAACAGTAAAAGAAAGTAACCGCAGCTGACTTTAATTTTAACAGAAAACAACAGATATGGAAAGCAAGCATAAGGGAATAAGGATATTTACCTTTCATTAAATAAATGATTCATATAGTCATTATATGATTATATGAGGCAATCACAATATACTACGGTTGTGGACAACTGATTAAAACAAAAGAACTGAATACAAACTTATTTCCAAGGGCCGGAGGCAAGTTGTTTCATGCTTTTGACTCCCCAGAAACCAATGCAGATGGAAAAAAAAATCTGAAGAAACAAAATACAAAGAGGAAAAACAATTAAAATGGAATCACTACTTTTGTTCAACTGAGTTAAAAATATCTTTGGGGGGGAAAATGAACATAAACATTCCAGACAGTTAAATTAATCAAACTGAATTTAGCAGTTGTTAACTGATAGAATTTAGCCAACATAACTTAAAAAGCATTACACTGGAGACAGAATTGGGAGTAAAAAGTTTCGGTTTTGTAGCTTTTATATTTTATACTCCCAAATCTGGGTCATTTCTAGGGATGAGACGGTGAAAGTTAGGTACTGAATGAGACAGAACTTTCTTCTGGCATCTGGGCATGCTGTATGCAGAATGTACTCTAGGAAATGATCTCATTGTTTATATAGTTTAAGAAGCATTTGGAAAAGGAGAAATAAAAACATTAGAAAGAATCATTCCTCTCTGGGGCAATGTGATCTAACATGTTGTGAACTTTACCCAACATGAATTAAAGGTTAAACACCACTGCTGATTTACCTTCTCAGTCTGTTGCTCTTATCAGGTAAAAAAGAATGTACTACAGAATTCTCTTTAAAATTGATGGCATAGCTAAGTCATAATAAGCAGCCATCAGAGTTCACTGAGTTTACTTTCTTGCTTTCAAGTAACATCACATATTCACAATAAATCACCCCAAATTAGCCAAATAAAACTCTTGATTTCTGATGATCCTACCAAGAACAATTATACAGTCATTCTCATAAGAATTCATGGTCACAGAATTTTTCATTATGCATAATCTAAATCTCATAATGCCATAACACACATATCTTCTCCTGAGGTAAGATCCAAGCATTAGTCAGGATCTTCATGCCTCAGAGCCCTCCTAAACCAACCCTTTCCTTTACTCTGAACTGTACACTAAAATTTAACTCTAAGACTGCTTTTATGATTTCCATTTTAGGTGTTACTGGTATGATGTCAGAAAAGAGTAATGCCCACACAAATGGAGTTATCAGGATAGCTGTGCAAGTGTCTCTCCACATTTTTTTTTTTTTAAATTGTGCAAACCTCTCCCAGCTACTAAAATATGACCAGATCTTCTCCCCAGGAAGGAGACCACTATTCCTAAAAGGTCCACAAAAATACACAAAGGAGCATATTTAAGTAATAAGATGGATACTTGACGAATATTTTGGGGTGATGGACTGGGGAGAAACCAAGGGCATTAACTGAGACCAGCCATCAATTTAAAGAAAATAGCATGAACTATGTTTTTTTTTAAGACTTTCTTTCTTTTCTTTCTTTTCTTTCTTTCTTTCTTTTTCTTTCTTTCTTTCTTTCTTTCTTTCTTTCTTTCTTTCTTTCTTTCTTTCTTCCTTTCTTCCTTTCTTTTTCTCTCTTTTTCCTTTCTTTCTTTTTCTTTTCTTTTCTATCTTTCTTTACTTACTTATCAGAAATAGAGAGAGAGAGAACACAAGCAGGGGTAGCAGCAGACAGAGGTAGGGGCAGGATCCCTGCTGAGCAAGAAGCCTGATGCAGGACTCGATCCCAGAGCCGAAGGCAGATGTTCAATGGACTGAGCCACCCAAGCATCCCTGAACTGTGGTTATTTTGCGATGAAAGCCTGACTATGAAAACAAAAGACTACCACCACCACCTTCCTAAACATTGATATTTCATTTTCACAGGTGGGTTGCTCAGTTTCATATGAACCTTATGGTTCTTTCTAGAGAACGGTTATCCTTCACATTAGCCAGTCTGCAGTTTTCTTCATTCTTTTCAGCCTATAATATGCATAATATAAAAAACATATATCAAAAATAAAATGTACAGTTATACTGAAGCAGAAGTCAAGAATAATATTAACATTATGGAGTTGCCTCAGAAATCAAATACAATATATTTAAAGGCTGGTTTTGATTCTGTTTCTTTTGACTGTAAGTCAAGAAAAATGACCTCATGGGATTTCTCATGATGGTGCCAAGCAAAATAATACCAAGGTGGGGAGTATTTATGAAGGCCCCTTGTGCCATGAATTGCATTACTCTATGGAGATGGGTAATGCTGACAGAGGACTAGCTGCAAAGACAACTTTCAAATGGGACAGACATGATAAATGCATATCATCATTATAAACAGATCCATAATATTCATTGAGCAACTAACAGATACCTTGTGTTGTGGAAGGTAGAGGAACCTGAAATATATTTGGCAACTACGTTTTTATTGGTTTTGAATTTAGTGTTTAGGGTCACAAGGATTCCATAGGCAAAGGCTAGGGAGAATGAAACTGCTAAATTATTTGTAAAATTTTGCTAGGGTATCATGATTCTCCTCTTCCCCACTCCCCACCCACTAGACTATTCATTCTTTCATCTGGGATCCCAGATATAGTTAGAACTTTTGATCTAACAAGAAAAATGAAAACAAAAAACAAAAACAAAAAAAACTACAGTTCAGTTCATGCCTTTATTGTTAGTCCACAACTTCACAATCACATCTTTCCACTTTAGAAACTATAATTCAAGTTCTATTTCCTTAAGGATCCATCTCTAACTAAAACATAATCGCCTTTTCTGGTGATCTAAAATACTTTTAGATTCTTACCAAAAAAATGCAATGTTGGACAGTCTGTAGTTTTATTTTATTTCTCTGTTTCGTTTGTTTGCCTGTTTGCCCCTATATATTATCTCTTCAAAAAGATGGGGTGAAAAACTGATGAAGTATAGGAGTTCAATTCAGGTTCAATGTTAATGTGTAGTGAGACCCCTGCTTAAACTAGCCATTGTCCTACTTACCTTCTTGGATTATAATGATTAATAGTCTTTACAATCCTTGACAGACTGGTACCCAATTTGCTCATGTGGTGATGGGAACCACATATCAGAGCTGGGATTTTGTGTGTGTGTGTGTGTGTGTGTGTGTGTGTGTGTGTGTGTGTGTGTTTTGCTTATGTAGTGTCTCCCAGAAAATCTAACAGCACATCCTAGGGAATCAGTTCAGTGAATATGTACATCAGTAGGGAATCATCTCCTTTTTCTATAGTCACCCTGTCCTTGCCTAATGATTTTTGAGTCAGTAACTGCTAGGTTTCTGACACTTTTCATAATCAACATTTTAAGCATAAATTGGAGTTTTTATATATAATGAAATCCAGAATGGCAAAAAATCATAAAAATTAATACAAGGAATATATCCTTCTCAAAATATGCATAACCCTGAAATAGTTACTCAGTTTCATTAGAAAATAGTTAAGTAGTAAAATTAAAAAAATAGTTAAGTAGGAAAAAATACATTTTTAAAATAGATTTTATTTATTTATTTGACAGAGAAAAACACAGAGAGAGAGAGGGAATACAAGCAGGGGGAGTGAGAGAGGGAGAAGAGGCTTCCTGCTCAGCAGGGAACCTGATGTGGGGCTCCACGCCCGGTCTCCGGGATCATGACTTGAGCTGAAGGCAGTTGCTTAACCAACTGAGCTACCCAGTCACCCCGAAAAAATACATTTTTGAATGTATATGTGTATATATATATATATATTACACATGCACACACACATCTATTAGACCTAAATGTGTATTTGTATACATATATATCTATATATTTATATACATATATATTAGATGTAAACATATATTTCACATATAATTTTAAGCTGGAAAATTACTTAATGTGGACTCAACAAAATCAGTTGACTATTGACTGCAGTCATTCCATTTTAGATTTCCTCTTGTCTGAATCTTCTCTTAATTTTTGTATCAACTTGCTCATTTTGGTTCACCATAACTGATTAGATTAAACGTGTTATTTGAAAAGAATTGTTCATTAACATATTTCCCAACCAAGTATTTTTTCAAGGAAGACAGAGAAAATACTACTAGGGCTATTGTAAGAATAAATGGCAACCAAAGCAGATTTTTTTTGCAATATTCTTCTCTAATCAGAGATACTATGTTTCTGGATATGTACAAACTCAATGAACACTTATTTTATCCTAGGTCTGGGCAAGTCCCTAGATTTTAACAGCTGGATTCAAAATATGAAACAGAGGAAGTTCACTCTTGATGTCAAGCCCTGCTTGAGCTAACACATCATTAGTGGCCCTTGTCTTCAGGCTATTTCCTTGACTTCCCAGGCCCCTAGACTATGATGCCTGAACTTTGGCCTACACAGATGCTCTCCCCATTTCCTCCACCCTTTTCCAAAAAAGTGCATCAATTGACAGGTGGCTAATCTGAGCCACTAATCCATACTAAAACACCAGTGGGAACTGATATTTTATTTTGCCTTTCCTCCCTGTATGTCTGTGTTTTAAGAGGGCCTTATTTAATATGGCTCTACTTACAAGCAAATTAGACATCTAATCTTAAGGAAGAAAGAATAGTATCAGAAGGGGTATTCATGTGCATATGACATCTCCTCAAACTGCTATCTCTCCAATTACAAACCTAGTGGGTTGTCCTTATACCTATACACATATCTTTCTCTGTTGGTTTGAATCCACCTACTTCTATGTATTAATAAATGACCTGAGACACAAACAAAATAACATCTTAGGCAAAGAATAATTTCCATTAGAACTAGCTAGCAACATCTCACATGTCTCAAACCATTTAACCTTCAGTATATTGGCAGATAAAATGAAAGTTTTATTTATCTTATTTTATTTTAACAGTTTATTTATTTATTTGACAGAGCACAAGCAGGGGGAACAGCAGAGGAACAGGGAGAAGCAGGCTCCCTGCTGAGAGCCCGATGCAGGGCTTGATCCCAGGACCCCTGAGATCATGATCTGAGCTGAAGGCAGCAGCTTAACTGACTGAGCCACCCAGGTGCCCGAAATGAAAGTTTTAAACAAAATACTTGAAAAATACCCACATGAGAAACTAAATCTCTGAAATAGCTGAAAATTGATTTTGATTCTCAAACATGAATTTCTTATGACAAATACTGAAATAGAACAACACACTGAGAGAGAAAATCTCATTTAATTTTATGCTTATTCACAGGAGCAATGTAATTATGTACACTAAATCACTAAAAAAGCAAGTTAGAAAGCTAAGCCATTTCATAAATGGTGGGTATAGTTTGTTGATAAATTCTACCTTGACAAGGAAAAAACATGGAATATTTTTTTTAATTTTTTTTTAAAGATTTTATTTATTTGACAGAGAGAAACACAGCAAGAGAGGGAACACAGCAGGAGGAGTGAGAGAGGGAGAAGCAGGCTTCCCGCTGAGCAGGGAGCCCGATGTGGGGCTCGATCCCGGGTCTCCAGGATCATGACTTGAGCTGAAGGCAGTTGCACAACCAACTGAGCCACCCAGGTGCCCCAAACATGGAATATTTTAACAAAAAATAGCATTTATTGGTGAAGATTTGAGACTTAATCCCTTTCAAATAATTAAATAGAATATCACTGCTTATTTTATTGTGTATATTTTCAGCAAAATTTAGAATTTTGTATGGATTTCCTAAATTCTCCTGGAATGGATATACTTATGTTTTATGCCTAACAAATCATATCCTGCCTATAAAAGGAAGAGTATATTTTGACCAAAAAATTATTTCTCTGACATTGATGGAGTTTATAAAATAACATCTGACTGGCTATCACAACTATACAAATGATAATGGCAATAATTTGTTTTAAGAGCAACACATGAAACATACAGAAGTTTCTATCAAATTATTTGGAGGAAAATAAAACGAATTCTTTGTTAAATACACTTTTTAACATAATATTTCAATTTTTTTAGGGATGACAATTGTCTGCTGTACAGATAAACAGATAAGAACTTAAACAGAGTTCAAACCTGAATGGCTACAAAATATCTCCATTTCCTATTAATGCAAGAGACAAACACAAACAGAACTAGACTAGAAATTGGAGCCAAATGGACTGAAAGTCCTTCTGAAGTGAAAACATCAGAAAGATATTAGATAATAATACATTTTTTTCTTAGAATTTTTCAAGGATACAGTTTAACAAATGCCAACTCAGAAGAAATTGGGAATTACACATTTTACTTCTTGTATATTCTATATATGACTAAAAAACTAAGAGTCAAACACGAACAAATCAACAAAAGGCTTAAGATAAATAATTTTTAGGCACTGCAACTATTACTTGGAAGTCTTGTGTTCTCTCTCTGTTTATTTTTTACCCTATTCAAAGCAGATACAATCAGCACTATACTTAATATATGTTCCTTTCAGATTTACTACTATCAAAATGTAAATCAAATATTATTTTACATTTACTTTTTTTTTTTTTAAAGATTTTATTTATTTGACAGAGAGAAACACAGGCAGAGAGGGAACACAAGCAGGGGGAGTGAGAGAGGGAGAAGCAGGCTTCCCGCCGAGCAGGCAGCCCGATGTGGGGCTCGATCCCGGGTCTCCAGGATCATGACCTGAGCTGAAGGCAGTCGCTTAACCAACTGATCCACCCAGGCGCCCCTACATTTACTTTTAAATACATACTGAAATTATTTTTTCCCCAAGATTTTATTTAATTATTTGACAGAGAGGGAGGGAACACAAGGAGGGGGAGTGGGAGAGGAAGGAGTAGGCTTCCCGCTGAGCAGGGAGACCGATGTGGGCTCAGTCCCAGGACCCTGTGATCATGACCTGAACCGAAGGCAGATTTTAAATGCCAAAGCCACCCAGGTGCCCCTATATACTGAAATTCTAAACTGAGGGAAAACAATACAAAATAAAGTTTATGTGAATGCCCATGATAACAATGCCTTATTTAAAATGAATATATATTTTCTCAATCATTACATATGCTCTGATATTAATTTTCAATCTGATAATATATTAAACATATGAGGATCATGTTTTCAGAAGAAAATAAACATAAAATAAACACTGGAACACGTTTTAAATAATTCGGCTGAACTCTGAAACCCGAAAATTCAGGCATTTCACTATTTTACTACTTAGTGGGGCCATGGGACTCTAATTTTAGAGACAAAAAAAAGTACTAACTTAATTTAGATAACAAATATAGAATCTCCATTGGACCATTTCTTCAGTTCCCCAGGGATGATTATCTCCCATTATGTACAATAAATTTATTCACTTCTGAAAGTCCAGCTCAAGAAAATGTGTATCCTTTTCAACAATACCCCTATAGAACATCCTATTGTTCCTCTATACCACACCTGAGCAATCATGATGACATTTGAAAACCATAAACATTAGTAAGAACATGAGAGATCACTTAGAGGTCTTCAAGCCCTACCTACAATTCAGAGAATATACTTGAAGACGGTTGTCATGAATTAGCTACTGTGCATGCAGACCCATCTGGTCGAAACTGTATAAACTGTAATTAGCATAAAGTGAAAATAGATGCTACATTTCTCAAAAACATCTGTGGATTTTTCATCTTTGAATTCAAAATTATGAATAAAGTATCTTTATAGATACAGGATTTTAAAATTGTCCACTATTACCAACACTTCTTCTGAGGGTATGACCATTCAGTAATATGGATTTTAAAATTGCCTTTAATTTCTTACTACATTCTTGCTTTGCTTATATACAATGATACAACTTTAATTTATGTTGATTTCCTGGAAGACTTCAAAATATTTTAATATATATTCTCTAGATATCCAGGCTTCCTTCTAAGTTTTCTCCAGGTTATTTTTCCCCTCAGCTTGAAGTATCTCAAAGGGATTACTGGTATAAGGAAAGGTCAAACTTACCACAATTAAGGCATAGAAAAAAACTAAAGAGATAACCAAAGTTGATTAGTCATGATTTATATCTGTAGAATCATCAGAATATGTGCCTTGTCAAAACTGAAGCCTGACAATATTTTTCTAATCATCAAAAACTCAATGAAGAAGGGTAAGATATTTTTATTTTGAACCCTTTATTTTGAACTGTAGGATAAAAACAATATGGAGACATGGAGAGAAAGTTACAATATGGTAAATTAATAAAGGACCAAGTATTAGGTCCTTGACCAAGTATCAAGGACCAGTGAGAATGAATGTTAGGTTCATTGTTGACCCTTCTGTCAGAAAAATAGCTTAGGAAAGGTATACATCATGAAAAGCATTTGTTTATACTCATAATCTTCCTCTTGTACTTACCATGGAGCCTCACATTCTTTACTTTTTATGGGTGTGAGAATTAAAAAAAATATCAGAAAAGTGAAAAATTTTAAGGATGGTCTCTTTTAGTTTTTATAAAGTTGGAAATAAAACAAGAGTAGGAAAAATATGGCACGTGAACACTACCTAATGACCTGAGACATTTTTATATATTAAAATTAGTCATGGGCAAAGCATTGTAAATAACCTGATCCCTTTCCCTAAAAACTACTACTGTACTTTTTTATTAAATAGAAGATAGCTCAGTGAATTAAAAAATTCATTCATTTTTTAAACTTCTGTATTTCTGCAAATAAGTTCTAGCTACAACTAAAATAATATTTTTTCTCATTTTCCTGAGTATGCCTAACATTGGCACACAATTGTTTGCTTCATATCCAGTATAGATTTTTGAAAAAAAAAATGTTGCTGGATTAATCACCACCCTTAAGTGTCCTAACAGAACTCTCTGTAATGATGAAAAATGTGGTATTTAATCTAAGATTCAAAGTACTACACCTTTCTAATCCTCTTTTATTTCTGACTGCTGAAATTTAAAGCATTTACATCCTAAAATCAGAACAATGTTTTAACAAAAATTACCAAGATAAACATTCAACCCTAGTTTGCCAAAATGCCATTTTCATCATAAATGAGTGGTTGTTCTTGCCAAATTATCTCATCACAGCAGATTGATTTTCAGTGTATTGTACATACCAAAGGCCTGTTCCTGGCATCTCTCTGACATCAAGAGTCTAAGTCTTAAAAAAAAAAAAAAAAAAAAAGAAAAGCCTACATCTTTTCACATGCATTCCAATTTTTAATACTTGATATATCTGAAAGATCATTTGTTTACAAATGCAGAACACCATTCAACACTGCTAGTCCAGGACTTGCAGTGAGCTGTTAAAAAGAATTCTTTGTACTTGCCTACTACCTAGGAAACAAAGGAAGTCTCTTAAAAAATGAGTTTATTTTCAGGAAAAAAATGCCATGTTTACAGAAATAATAGTGATGTCTGGTTTCAAAAACATGACAGTATATCTCGGAAGGATATGTTTTGAGAAGATCTCTTTGTATTGTTTTTGCTTGTGTCAAAGGAATGATTAGAGCCCCAGTAAATGGGAACCTCCCAGAGTAGGCTAAATAGGAGGCCAACAGCCCACATATGGCTTGCAGCTTGGGGGATTTCTCTCAAAGTTCTGCCAGAGATGAGACTGCCCAAATGGATTCTCGCGTAAGTCCTAAGTCATAAACTGCATCCTACTAGGCCAACCATGCCAGAACTGGACCCAAGGGTATACAGAGTCTTGGCTGATGGGAAACAATGACTGCTTCCTAAGGAAGCCACAGCTGCTTTCCTGAGAGACACCCCAGATGCCTGAATTTTCCCTTACTTTCCATTTTTGACTACCTGTTCTGGCAACAGTTTCAACAAAGGGGGAGGCAGGCAGCAGGCACCCAGCTGTTTTCAATAAGCCTTGGCAATGTAGGTACTGATTACATAAACACTACAAACATTCAAAGAGCATATTTTCTAGATTTTCAGCTATAAAAAAGGTGTGAGCCTGTACCAACACCCTATATGTCCTCTGCTCCAAATAATGATAATGCTCACCGTGATGATTATAATAATGACGATGATGATGATAATTAGGGCTTTAATTATGAATGCAAAGATTATTAAAGGAAACATGATATCATGAACTGCTGGGAAAGAGCTCAAATTATACACAGAACTGGAAAGATGAGGAATTTCCACATTTCAGGGGCAAGAATATATATATATTTTTTTCCTTAGGAAACAATGAGGTCAAAATGTGCAATTAAATCGCTTGATGTCTTATATTCCCCACAATCTGGGGGAAAAAACAATCAGCTATAGCATCATCTATTTGCATTATAGCACATTTTCTTTTTCATGCACATATATTCAAAAATATTATTTTAAACTCTTAACATACAAGTTGAACTTTGAACAACACAGGTTTGAAATGCACGTAGCCACTTAAATGCAGTTTTCCCCCATAAACACAATACAGCACCGCAAATGATTTTTTCTCTTTCTTATGATTTGCTTAATAACATTGTTTTACTCCTAGCTTCCTTTGCTCTAAGAATACAGTATATAAAACATATTACATAAAAGATATGTGTTAATCAACAGTTTATAGTATCAGCAAGGCTTCTGGTCAACTGTAGGCTATGAGTAGTTAAGTTTTTGAGGAGTCAAGAGTTATACATGGATTTTCAACTGCATGGGGTGGGGGTTGGTGCTTCTAAACTCCATGTTGTTCAACGGTCAATTGTATGTAAAATATCCAAGAAAGTATATTAATAAAATATCTCATAATATCTTCTATTTATATTAAGATCAGGTTCAGAAACCTAGTCAAACTAGAACTCTGGAAAAGGAGTTAAGAGGATGAGGTTGTCCCAATTCAACACAAATTATTTTGTATCAGTAGGTTACTTGCACTTCAGTAACTGTCTCTGTAAAATAAGGGTAAAATCGGGCCCCTGGGTGGCTCAGTGGTTTAAAGCCTCTGCCTTCGGCTCAGGTCATGATCTCAGGGTCCTGGGATTGAGGCCCGCATCGGGCTCTCTGCTTGGCAGGGAGCCTGCTTCCTCCTCTCTCTCTCTGCCTGCCTCTCTGCCTACTTGTGGTCTCTCTCTGTCAAATAAATAAATAAAATCTTTAAAAAAAAAAAAGAATAAAATCTTCCTAATTCTTACATGCTTATGGTAAATATTGACTCAATTAATATCAAATTCTATGAAGATATCAGATAGACTATTAAAATGTGCAATGTTATTTGTTAAAAAGATTCAATAAACTAAAAGTGATAACAGAATGACAGATAAGGAGATAGGAATTAAAAGTAGAATTTGGAACAGGAGAGTGTTCAACAATGCCAACTCTTTCTTATGCATGGTCATAAATTAAAATAATCCCCTCAAAATTGTAGATATATAATTATTGCTAGGGAAATATAATTATTTTACAAAGTAGAGTAAGATTTTAGTGGATAAGTACAATTATAAATTGATCATCATTTTAAACATTTCCATTATGTATCTCATCCTGTAAAAACATGGAATTTGATGTTCTCGATGAGTTTTGATAATGCCAAATTGTTGAAATACATCTTTTTGTGTCCTAAAATATTTTTAATTCATTTTTATGATACAAAAATATAGACTAACTGCTAGTTTCTTTTTTTAAAAAGATTTTATCTATTTATTTGACAGAGAGAGAGATCACAAGTAGGCAGAGAGAGAGGAGGAAGCAGGCTCCCCGCTGAGCAGAGAGCCCAACACGGGCCTTGATCCCAGGACCCTGAGATCATGACCTGAGCTGAAGGCAGAGGCTTTAACCCACTAAGCTACCCAGGCGCCCTAAATGCTAGTTTCTAATGACTCTCTGTCCACTTCTATGACCAAATCATGGTTTTGATCTTTTGTGTTACATTAAATTTCCTACTCATAGGATTATGAATAATTATTTAAAAAATAATTGTTTTTTTTTTTTAAAGATTTTATTTATTTGACAGAGAGAAACACAGCGAGAGAGGGAACACAAGCAGGGGGAGTGAGAGGGGGAGAAACAGGCTTCCCGCTGAGCAGGGAGCCCGATGTGGGACTTGATCCTGGATCTCCGGGATCATGACCTGAGCCGAAGGCAGTTGCTTAACCAACTGAGCCACCCAGGCGCCACCAAAAATAATTGTTTTACATGGATATTTTTCCAGGTGGATGTTGTGCAATATAATAATAATAATAATAATAATAATGATAAATATATAATAATAAATATAAATAATAAATATAATTTTCTTCCATGAAATTCTACAATAAATAGAGAATTCTTTAGTAGTAGTATTTCTTGAAATATTCTAAGATAAATGAAAAATATATTTATATATTGAGCAAAGCTGATTCAAGACAAGTCTAAGTGGAACTAAGCTGATAGCGTGAAATGTTTTTTTTTTGGCTAGGATGGATAATATAACATAAAGAAAAGGGCCAGATTTAAAGGACATGATGGAGGAAGAATAGTAAGAAAAAGCTAGCAAGGAATTACTGTCCTATACTTTTATCTATATCTATATCTATACATCTTCTTTCTTTTTTCTTTTTTTAAGATTTTATTTATTTGACAGAGAGAAATACAGCCAGAGAGGGAATACAAGCAGGGGGAGTGAGAGGGAGAAGCAGGCTTCCTGCCGAGCAGGGAGCCCGATGTGGGACTCGATCCTGGGTCTCCGGGATCATGACCTGAGCCGAAGGCAGTCACTTAACCAACTGAGCCACCCAGGCGCCCCTATACATCTTATTTCTAAATCTTCAGGTAAAATTATCTTCACAGTGTTGTGGTTCAATATAAAAAAATGTTTTACTAAAATGAGGCCAATCACACAGATATGCTGTATTTTCCACTGACGTAGCTTATTTGTAAGATGAATATTTTCTTATATGAATATGGGATGAATAATCTTCATTCAGCAGAGAGTTTCCTAAAGCACCCATTAATTCAGTGTTTTGAGCTTATGTAGGGCTACAAAAGAAGTGGCTTTGAATCTTAATTCCATCTTGAGAAAGTCATTTAATGCTGCTATATTTCAGTATCTTCACCTGAAACATGTGGACAATCTTAAAGGGTAGTCGGGATAATTAAATGAAAGAATGGGCATAAAACTTGGGATTTCATGTATTCTCAGCTTTTACAACAATGTTTTCTAAAATTTATTTTTAATATTTAAAGTTTTTTTAAAAAGATTTACTTATTTAATTTAGAGAGAGAGCAGAGGGAGGGGCAGGGGGAGAGAATCCCACTTGTGCTGAGTTTGGGGCCCAACATGGGGCTCAACCTTGAGATTATGACCTGGGCTAAAACCAAAAGTCAGACAATTAACCAACTAAGCCACCCAGCATCCCTAGATTTAAATTTGGAAATATAACACAGCAGTTCTTCCCTTCCACTGCATTTAGCCTTTAATTTTTTAAATTATTTGTATATTATGTGTCAAATTAAAAAAAGAAATTTATTGTAAAAGGATGAGATAAGATAACTAAAAACAGAAGTTTTAATATTAACTTCTTAATTTTGAAAATCATAATCATGGGCTGAAGAAGTATTCAAAAGCCTAAACCAGGGCCCTGGAAAAAATACTGGTGTAGGACCCTTGAAACCTGGATTCTTATCCTTTCTGTCAGGAAATGGTCAAATCATTAATATTTTCTGGATGTCATTTTCTTTTTCTGTTCAATGAGATTAGAAATAGAAAATCTCAGGTGCCTGGATGGCTCAGAGGATTAAAGCCTCTGCCTTCAGCTCAGGTCATGGTCTCAGGGTCCTGGGATTGAGTCCCACATCGGGCTCTCTGCTCAGCCGGGAGCCTGCTTCCTCCTTTCTCTGCCTATTTGTGATCTCTCTCTGTCAAATAAATAAATAAAATTAAAAAAAAAAAAGAAATAGGGAATCTCTACTGTCTATTCTATTATCTGAAAAAAATAATAAAATTGGCCAACACAGTAATATAGTGATAGAAAGTTCTAAGGACAGCTGTTCTCAGAAATAATTAAATTTTTAATAAAAAGAATATACCAGAATACTTCTTCATCTTGCCCTAATTACTAGCACAATAAGGTAACAGAAATAACAGAGGAAATGACAAGGGAAAAGCCTTAAAGGAAAGGAAATCAGCTTTCCAGAGAACAAACTGATGGTTGCCAGAAAGAAGGGGCAAAATGGGTAAAGAGAGTGGGAGAAACAGGCCTCCAGTAATGGAAGGAGTTAGGCACAAAAGGAGAAAAGGCACAGCATAGGGAATAGAGTGAATGATACTCTAATAGTGTTGTATGGTGACAGATGGGAGCTACAGTGTTGTACATCTGAAACTAATGTACAGTCAACTATATGTTGACTATAGTCAAAAAAATAAAATAATAAAATAGCCACTCCTCAAAAAAATTATTTTCCACTTGTGTGGAATATGTGTACAGACTGGCAAAGGTTGGCAGAGATGGATTCCCAAAAACATCCATTTCTAGCAATCAAAATCCCTAATCTTTACCTTGGACATAAGTTGGTCTCCTGGCACCCTGCTGCCTAAAATTTAAAAAGTTAAGACACATTAGGTTTTGGACATTAGGTTTTGGCTTAGTTGGTTAAGCGACTGCCTTTGGCTCAGGTCATGATCCTAGAGACCGGGGATCGAGCCCCGCATTGGGCTCCCTGCTTGGCGGGAAGCCTGCTTCTCCCTCTCTCACTCCCTCTGCTTGTGTTCCCTCTCTAGCTGTGTTTCTCTCTGTCAAAAAAAAAAAAAAAAAGACACATTAGGTTCATATTTGAAAAATAACTTTGTGGACATCACCAAAAATGCACAGAGAAGTAGCAGCAGTGATTCTTACAAAACTCTGCAGAGGCATATACAAAAATAAAACAAGTCATGAGCAGTTTTGCTAGTAATTGGTAAATAATGATGGGTTTTATGAACAAAAGAAACGTTGGAAGTAAAATACTCTACCTGTTTATAGTTCAAGAAATACAACCATATCTTTGGGGGAAGAAATACAGTTTAGCCTTTAACATATTTCCCAGGTCAAGTTATAAGACAAAAACTTCAGTACTGTTGGTTTTTATCTAGTCCATGATTCACTGTTGATTATTTCTTTCTTCACTGAGAAGGAAGTCAGAGGGAAGATCCTTAAAAAATAATTATTAACAGATAAAAATTCTGGGGGAAACTTATAACCAAAATCAAATAGCGAATATAGGAAAAATTACACTCTAGTACAGTATGAGTTTTCAGAAAACTTGTATATGCAAAAATGTGTTTATAATTATGTCAAAAGATATATTTTATGGATTCTGGGGAAATGTGTTAATAATTCTCAGAAATAAGTAAGGGCAAGTGGAACCTCCCTGGTTAGCTTCTGAAGTTAGCACATGCAACTAAAGTTGTCCAGGGTTAAAATTACCCTAGGAAATCCTTTAAATAACCCCTATAGTATAATACACATGGTTTTGTGTGTGCAAACCTTTTATGGTAATTCTTTCACATACTTGCATTTGAGAACTATTGTGCTAGATTGAAGAAATTAACAAAGGAAAGTCTCTAGGTAGGTGTATGACAATGTAAACCAATCTTGCCTTTTGATTAAGTGGCAAAACTTAACAGAAAAATAAAGAAAGGAAAAAAAAGGGATGATGAGCTCTAAATTGTTCCTGGTTATTCATTAAGGTCACCTCCTTTAATTTTTCATGTTGAGCCTCTATGACTCTCATAGTGTTAAGTGGATGTGTTTGCTTTTGTGAGGGTCAAACAGGACAGGGGAATGTACCTTGGAAGTCCAAACTCTGGAAGCACCTTAAATGTACATATGACATCACTCCACTCTATGTTAATATACAGGAGAATATTTAGTTTGGTTACTTTGACATGAAAATTTTGCTTTCAAATACTGTTTTAACTGCCCTTAGCATTTTGTGTCCATTGCTATTTCTAACTATGTCTTTGACAGCAATGATCTTATCACACCTACATGGGCAACAGTTTTACCGCAAATTTTCAAATGGATAAATCCAATATAAATTCTGTCACAACTGTGATGTACCAAGACTTTCTGTTACAAGTAAACTATATTTTGATTTCAATACTACCTTTGTTCTTGACCTAATTATGACCCTCTGTAATAACCCAGTTCACCACAGAGTCTTTAGGATAGGTATACCCTTTGTTATGAAGCAGAAGTTACAAAGAAACTTTACAAACTCATGGGATGTGATAACTGTTATGACCTTGAAAATTCCACCAGGATGAATACTGACTAAATTACATTTTAATCCATGAGTTTTTCTATGCTCTTCTCAGAAGAAAGCACATATATTTAGAAATGTTATTTTTCTTTCTTTTCCTTTTTTTTTTCTTTTCTTTTTTCACTTTTTTCTTTAGCCGTGGTGAAGTGAGTTACAAGTTCCCATAAGACCTGAAGACTCAACACCGCTCAAGTTGTGGACTGGATTTCTCCCACATGAGTTTGGTGGCCGGGTCAGACGGAATGATATTAGTACATTTAATTTTCAAAACACACACAGTGGAACAGATGTGTTTCATAGGAACTGAAAAATGAAGTTCAGAAGTAAGGGGGTCTGGGTAATGTTCTGGTACAATATGGCTAGAGATCACTGTATGAAACTAATTCCTGCTGATAATCATAACTTGTCTCTGTGAAAACTAGTTTATAATATTTGTGTATAGCACTATGGAGAATATCAAAGCTACCAAGATTTGAAACAGTGCAGCAGGAGCTCCAGAACTTTATGTAAATTAACCCTACAACATGGAACACATTAACTTGAGGTTTTCAGGAATTTGGACCTCAGAATGCCTAGGATGTGGGTTTAATTGAAATGCAGTATTATGACAATCGGTTTTTCTCTGGAGACAGAATTTTTTAAGGTGCATGCAAACGTATAATTGAGCATTGACATATGACATCATACTGATACGTTTTAAACAACCCATATTTGCTTCACAATATTTATTTCACTGAAATACCAATGGATATTTAAAGATTCCTCCTTTAGAGTCCAGCCATCTGAATAACTGAACAGTACACTACTGAGGTGAGCTAGTCAACTCTCAGATGGGGCCAGGCCTCAAAGGCTCACACATACACAAAGCACTTCTTCTGGAAAAAATGTTTCTGGGTTTTCAACATAAATCAGGGTCAACACATAATACAATCATACTCTAGTACATTTAAAAGCTGGAAAACAGTCTAACTCGGATGGTGATGCTTCCAGCAAATGCTCAGGCCAAACAGCAATCAGAAAGAGAATTTATGGCTTCGTGATCAAACCCCATCTCTGTTCAAGTCCATGAAGGGGTTGCTCTCCTGAGGAAATTTTAAATGGGAGTTAGAAAACTATACTTTCTCTGTGATGACTTACAGGATTTCTTTTTTCTTTTTCTTTTTTCTTTTCCTTTTCCTTTCCTTTTCAACTGTAGCCACAAATGGAAATACTTGTGAGTAACACTAAATTCCAGAAGCCTTGATATTCACACCAGCACAATTAAATCACACATTTATTATAAAAGAACAAGCCAAATCTTTTGAGTGAAATTCTACATACATCACTTATAAATAGTAACAATAATATTAAACAATAAATTTTCTTCACAGCAAAAAAGGTCTATTACAATATCAAAAAGCTTGTCAAATTGCATACTGAATTCAGAATATGCAAGATAAAATCAAGTATATGATTGTTTAATTTTTTTTTTTAGATTAAAAAATACATATATTTGACACAGAGAGAGAGAGAGAGACAGACATAGAGAACAAGCAGGGGGAGCAGCAAAGGGAAAGGGAGAAGTAGGCTCTTTGCTGAGCAGGGAGCCCGATATGGGGCTCCATCCCAGGACCCTGGGATCATGACCCTATCTGAAGGCAAACGCTTAATTGACTGTGCCACCCAGGCACCCAGTCATTTTTCGATTAAAATATAAAACTAAGAGTTGTTTATCGTACGGCAGAGTTGAAAATGCCTGGATCAACAGATCAGCCGGTATCCATTGAGCATACATTATATTCCTAGATATGTGCTAGCACAAAGTGATAAAAAGAATATAAAATAATAACAACATATAGAGAGAATATAATATGTAAAAAGTTGGGGTTTTCTGCAGACTGACATATTACACAGATACAGAACACTCTTCAACAAATACAATGGAATGCTGGATAAATACACCCTTTAGAAACCTAAAATGTAGGGGCGCCTGGGTGGCTCAGTTGGTTGAGCGACTGCCTTCAGCTCAGGTCATGATCCCGGAGACCCGGGATCGAGTCCCACATTGGGCTCCCCGCTCGGCGGGAAGCCTGCTTCTACCTCTCTCACTCCCCCTGCTTGTGTTCCCTCTCTGGCTGTGTTTCTCTCTGTCAAATAAATAAAATATTATTTAAAAAAAAAAAAAAGAAACCTAAAATGTAGCTTATCTTAAAAAAAAAAAGGAAAAGAAAAGAAAAAAGGAAAGGGAATGCTAGATACTAGAAGAAAAGAACAGAAGAGGAAGGGAGTACAAGGCTAGAGATGGAGTTTCAATGCTCCAATCAAGCCATGAAATGTGGCCTTGAATCTATGAAAGCTATGAGCTGGAAATGATAATCTTCTCAAAAATACTTAATCAGTGAACGGGTACTAGAAAAATAAACAGTGGCCCAGAGAAGTGGCAAGGAAGCTTTTAATCTGCCCTCTGCTAGAGATGGGGGGAAAAATGAAAGTGTTCTGTAAGAAACTGAAAAGCTAAAATTGTCCTACAAGTGAGTAAGGTTCAGATATCCGCAGCAGAAAAATTAAAATATAATTAAGCAACATGAAATTGCTGGGACCCCCAAATAAAGACATGCTGAATACCATAGAGATAGTTTCCTATGCCAAAGCACCTGAGAAGCCCAGGGATAGAACAATCCCCACTGACAAAGAGCTCATAGTAGAAGTTTAAATGTACACACATATACACATACATTTTTTTAAAGTCCTGAGGCATATTTTAACATATGTAGCAGGTGGAAAATCTATACCACAAATATAAGAAGTAATGGAGGAACTGAAAAGATAGTGTCAAGTAAGAATTAAAAAAAAAATTGAAGAGATAAAAAATAGAAATAGAAATAATGAGGACCATCAAAGTACTGAAAAATACATACCTTTAAACATAAACCAAATAAAAATGTCTCAAAATCCAAATATAGTTATTGAGGGGTGCCTCAGTTGGTTAAGCAACTGCCTTTGGCTCAGGTCATGATCCTGGAGACCCGGGATCGAGTCCTACATCAGGCTTCCTGCCTGGCGGGAAGCCTGCTTCTCCCTCTCTCACTCCCCTTGCTTGTGTTCCCTCTCTGGCTGTGTTTCTCTCTGTCAAATAAATAAAATCTTAAAAAAAAAAAAAAATATATATATATATATATATATATGGTTATTTAAATTAAAAATCTGATGATCTGGTAAAAAATGATTGTATGGAGAAGAAGATAAAATTAGGGAGTTGGAACATGGAAGGAGTTATGAAAACAAAATAGGAAAAAAAATGGTGACATGGAAATCTAACTTGTCTGATCAGAGTTAAGAAAGAGTAAATAAAAAGAATGGTGAAGAGGTGACACTAGAAGTGGTCATGGATGCTAATTTTGCAGAAGTGAAGGGAAAAAGAAGACATGCATCCCTCAACGGAAAAACCACAATGAAGCCCAAGGAAGGTAAAAAGAAACAAAGAAACTACATGCAATTTACTGAAACTGCAAGAGACCAGGGACAAAGACATAATTCTTAATGGAAACCAGAAACAAAAGATATTTAGGTTAAGAGGAAAATATAAATATACCAGACTTTTTGGCCAAACAGTAAAGAAATATCTTCAAATCTCAACAAATCTTTACATATCAACTGTCAGCCAATAGCCCTATGCCAGCTAACCTGTCACTTAAGATTGAAGGTGAAGTGAAATCATTTTCAGATAAAAATGTCTCATAATCATAAACCACTGTTAGAAAAACTGCAGAAAACTTTATGCTTTATACTTCAGAAAAAAATGAAATTAAAGCAAAAAGGAAATATGGGAGGCAATTTTAAAAAGTTTGAAAAGACCAACAAGTGGGGAGCAGACTTTGGAAAAGTAAGTGAATATTCACTTATTTACATTAAGTTGAATAATATTAATCCATAACAAATAAGAGGTTAAAACTAGTTAGAATTAAACACTCGAGAGTAATAACTTTGGAAATAGAGGGGTAAGATTTAAAGCATTATTAAATCAACTACAAACATTACAGTGTAAGACTAAGCAATAAAAACTGAAATGTATGGTACCCAAAATAGTAAACAAATGTTTGTAAAATACACACACACATACACACACACCATAGTCAATGTAGCATACAGTATGGAGCAAGAAGAGAGAATGAAGGAAGAATAGCAAACACACGATAAATGGAAACTAAAGAAATAAACTGTTAAAAATGTCAGAAAAATCACTAAATATGTAAATGGATTTTACCTGCCAATAAAGGAGATTCTCAGACTGGATTTAGAATTTGAATCCAGTAGCACCTGGGGGCTCAGTCAGTTAAGTGTCTGACTCTTAGTTTCAGCTCAGGTCATGATCTCAGGGTCCTGACGTCCAGACCCACATTAGGCTCTGGGCTACTGGGGAAGTTTGCTTGAGATTCTCTCTCTCCTCATTCCTCTCCCTGCTCTCTCTTTCTCTCTCAACTCTCTCAAATAAAGTCTTAAAATTTTTTAATCCAATCATATTATGTTTATAATGTGTCCATACATCTTCACACATACTAATATAGAAAACTTCAAAGAAAAAATAGCATGTTATACATTAAGTCACTTAAGTAGAAGAATAATAGGGATATTTGATATAATAGACTTTAAAGCAAAATGTTTTAAAGATAGAGCATTATTTCTTAATATTACAAAATGAAGAATGTACCATAAACAAGTAACAATGCTGAATCTGGATGTGCTGAACAGTATAATCTTAAAACACAAAAACTAAAATTACAAAAATGAAATTGAGAAGTCTACAAATATACCTGGAGATTTTAATCTCTCTCAGAAATGTACAGACTATCAAGTAAAATTCTAGTAAGAAGACAGAAGATTTAAGCATGATAAATAACATATATATGTATATATATGATGCCTCATTTTATAGCAAATAAAAGGAAAATGATATACAGACCACAGTTCCTGAATAAAAAAATGAAAAATGAAATAAAAGAAAATGAAATAAAAAATGAGATAAAAAAATGAAAAATAAGGGGCGCCTACGTGGCTCAGTTGATTAAGTGACTGCCTTAGGCTCAGGTCATGATCCTGGAGACCCGGGATCGAGCCCCGCATCGGGCTGCCTGCTCAGTGGGAAGCCTGCTTCGCCGTCTCTCACTCCCCTTGCTTGTGTTCCCTCTCTCACTGTGTTTCTCTCTGTCAAAGAAATAAATAAAATCTTAAAAAAAAAAGAAAAATGAAATAAAAAATGAAAAAAATGAAAAAATAAATACACTAAAAATCCAATATTTGGGATCTAAATAACATATTGATAAATAATCTATTAGTTGACATAATTTATAAGGGGGATTATTATATATAACTAAATGACAATAAAAAATACTGCATGTCAAAGTTGTAGGATGCATCTAAAATTATGAAAGGAACTAATATATAAATCTATCAATAGGAAAAAAGGAAAAATTTATATTGATATATTTTAATATCAATATATTAATATATTTTGATATATTCAACCAATTAAATACTATAAGGTAGGTAAAAAGCAGATAAAAATTTAATTAAAAATGAATTAAAATTTTATATTCTAAATTGGATAAATCTAAAAAACAAAATTGAGGGATATTATAACAGTATGAAATTATTATTTTTAGAAACAGCAAAAGCTGGTATATATTGTTTAAAATTACAAGTAAATGGAAATATATCACATAGAAGAATGACAAACACTAATATCACTTGACTATTGTGTATTTATCTTACAAATATTTGTTTTACTGTTTTGGAAGTTTTATATTTCAATCTTTAAAAAAATAAAAAACAAAAGCCCTGAGATCATGACCTAAGCCAAAAATCAAGAGTCAATGCTTAGCCAACTGAGCCATCCCGGTGTCGTTATTTCAGTAGTTAGACTGTGGAGCAATTACATTAGACAGAAAGGGAGAGGAGATAAGGGGAGTGTTTTAAATGTTCTGATACAAATATATTTCTTTCAAAAACCTGAATAAAAATATACTGAAAATCCAAAGCAATCTTGAGAAGGAAGAATAAAACTGAAGGCATCACACTTAACTGATTTTAAACTATTTACAAAGCTATAGTCACCAAATCAGTATGGTATAAAAACCGACACAGAGATCCAGAAAACAGAAAAACCTATAAATAAATCATGTCTACATCGTCAATTAATTTATGGCAAAGGAACCAAGAATAGACATGGAGAAACGATAGTGTCTTCAATAAATGGGAAAACCTTGTGGTCACAAACAAAAGAATGAAACTGGATCCATATCTAACACAATACACAAAATCAACTCAAAATAGATTAAAGACTTAAACTTAAGAGCTGAAACCATAAAATCCTTAAAAGAAAACACAGGAGGTAAGCCCCTTGACATTGGTCTTGGCAAGGGTTTTTGAATTTGACAACAAAAGCAAAAATAGATAATATCCATAATACAACTCATTTGACACAGTAGCAAAAAGACAAAAAAGAAAACAAAACCAAAGAAAAATAGAGAATTTGAATAGGCATTTTTCAAAGATGACATAAAAATGCCCAACCAGTACATTAGAAGGAAGTCAATATCACTAATTATCAGGAACGCAAATCAAAACCGTAATGAGGTATAACCTTATAACTGTCTCTTATCAGAAAGACAAGATAAAAATAGAGCTACCCTATGGCCCAGCAATTGACTATGAGGTATTTATCCAACAAGTGATTCAAAGAGGCACATGCACCCCAATGTTTATAGCAGCAATGTCCATAAGAGCCAAACTATGGAAAGAACCCAGATGTCCATTGACAGATAAATGGAAAAAGAAGATGTGGTATATATATACAATGGAATATTACTCAGCCACTGAAAAAATGAAATCTTGCCATTTGCAGTGACGTGGATGGAACTAGAGGGCATTACGCTAAGTGAAATAAGTCAGTCAGAGAAAGACAAATACCATAGGATTTCTCTCATACATAAAATTTAAGAAACAAAACAGATGAACATAGGGGAGGGCAAGGGAAAAAATAAGATGAAAACTGAGAGGGAGGCAAACTGTAAGAGATGCTGTACTCTAGGAAACTGAGGGTTTCTTGGGGGGAAGGTGAGGGAAAGGAAAAATTGGGTGATGGGGGGTTCCTGGGTGGCTCAGTTGGTTAAGCGACTGCCTTTGGCTCAGGTCATGATCCTGGAGACCCGGGATCGAGCCTCACATCGGGCTCCCTGTGCGGTGGGAGGCCTGCTTCTCCCTCTCTCACTCCCCCTGCTTGTGTTCCTCTAGCTGTGTTGCTCTCTATCAAATGAATAAATAAAATCTTTTAAAAAAATTGGGTGATGGGCATTAAGGAGGGCACTTGGTGATGAGCACTGGGTGTCATATGCAACTGATGAATCACTAAATTCTACCTCTGAAAGCAATAAATATATATATTTTTAAATGCTGACAAGGATGTGCAGGAAAGGAAATCTTGTGCCCTGTTGGTGGAAATGAAAACTGGTACAGCTACTACAGCAAACAGCATGAGGTTCCTTGAGAAACTTAAAATAGAACTATCATATGATCCAACAATCCTATTTTTAGATGTATATCCAAAGGCAATGAAATCATTATCTCTAAGAAATGTATGTACGCTCTAATCATCGCAGCATTACTCATAATAGCCAAAATATGAGAACAACCTATGTCTGCTGACAGATGAATGAGTAAAGAAAATGTTGTATAGCTATGCAATGGAATATTATTCAGTCTTAAAAAACAATCTTGTTAAGGTCATAGATAAACTTGGAGGTCATTATGGTAAGTAAAATCAGTCAGACAGAATAAGACAAATATTGCATGGTTTCACTTACAATTAAGACCTCAAAAGAAAAGTCAAATACTTAGAGAAAGAGAGTAGGAAGAAGTCAGTGACTGAAGGCTGAAGGGCTGGTAAAATCAGGAGAGGCTGTTAAAAGGGTACAAACTTTTAGTTATAAAATGAAAAGTTCTGAGGATCTAATGTATAACATGGTAACTATTGTTATATATTATACAGCACTGGATTGTATAATTGAAATATAGCTGATATCATTGTATTATATAAGTGAAGTTGGCTGAGTGTAGAACTGTTCTAACAAAAAATGAATGTGGTAATTAACCCAATGGGGCAATCCTTTCAGAATGTAAACGTACATCACATCAGGTGTATACTTTATTTGATATTTTTGTCAAATATATCTCAATAAAGCTGAAAAAATAAATTAAAAAACAAACTGACTAAATTTGGCTAGTGTTAAGTCATGGTCTAAAAATGTCATTTTATTTTTCTGTAGTTTTGAAAAAATTGTATTGTAAATTTTTTTTAATTAAAAAAAGCGGAGGGGTGCAACAAGATCTGTGAAAACTCAGCAGAGCTTCAGAGTACATACAGGTGGTACTTCTCCTGGCTTAATCATTGACTTAGACCTGAAGTGAAAAAAGAGCCAATACAACCTTGTATAGATGACTAGTCTGACTATTTTTGAACATACGTGACAGTTAAAGTAAAACTGAACAAGTCTTTCTATCGGGGCTATTCAAAAGAACATTTCATTTGATGCTTTTATAGAATACCATTGAAAATTTTTAAATATATGACATTAACTGAAAGAGATTATTTAAAATATGAAAATCTGACAGTCCTGTTTGATAAGGAGGAATAAATTCATGAATTTATTGATCAAATTTTATTGATTACCTCGATGTATGAGTTATCTATATAATATTCATCAACATAAAGGGGGTAACTAAACCATTTATTCAGCAAATAATTATTAATACTGAATCAGTTACCAACCAGGCCATTTACACTTTTATGTGATTAGAAAAGAACACAGCTCACTGCACAGACAATGACATGCAGGGTGCTGTGTGCAGCAGGGGGACACAGTACAATTTAGGGGTTTGAGGACTATATTTTGGAAGAATAAAGTGCCTGGAACACAGTATCTCCTCAACTGAGTAGTTACAAATGAATAACTGTATTATTGAATCAAACTAATATTCAAACTAAGACAGTAGGTTATACAGAAGAGTTTGCTAGCTGAAAAAAGAAGGGAAGGTTTGGGGGACAGAGACAACAATCAAGGGAGAAATAAATGACTCCCTGGAAAAATTATGAGACAATCAGAAAGGTCTAACTACAAAAGCATTAGAAAAGAAAAGAGAGAGGGAGAGAGAGAGAGAGAGGCTTGCAAGAGACAGCAGGGCAGGCATCTGAGGGGGGTTTTCATCACAGAGTAATAGGAAGAGATTTGCTCATAAACCCCTGGCTGTCTTATACAGCCTGGAGCCTGACACACCGGACATGGGGCCTGTTAGGACATTGTTCAATAAGCTGATGATGACAGTGGCCAGAACTAGAGTACGACTGGCTATGCAGATATAGAGAATAAGATGGACTTAAAGGGTTTTAGGGGTTTAAACCACGGGAGTGAATGAGTTCTCCAAGGAGTGTATACATAAGAAAATATTTTTATGCTCTCCTGATAATCCCTAACATATTTCCAGACAAACCAGACGGCTCATTACAAGTTTCCTGAACACACCCCAGATCCTTCCTGTCGTATAGCTCTTCATGCTCACTCCCTCCAATTCTCTTCCCCTCCAGTCATTTTCTTAAATCCCACTGTCAAGGTGAGCCTCCAGTTACCTCCTTCATGGAATCACCCATGATCCAGTTCCCCAAAATACAGAATCTCTACCTCCTCTAAACTACCATTTTCGCCCCTATTTCTTTCATTGCATTTACTCATATTGTCAGTTAAAGGACTATTTTGTACATTAGGTACCTACCTACCTGTGTTTTCAGGCCAGGGAAAATATTCCAAATTCAATTTATTTCTCTCTAAAGTACCTAACATACTGTTTTGTGCATTTCAAAGTTAGTCTTTAGATGTAATACACTGCAATGTATTACTGCATTAATAATATGCTGCATTAATCAAGAAATACTTCACTATGGGTTTGTAACTTATTTCAATAGAAAATTAACTTCATTTTAGAAGCATTTAAATTTTACTTTTTTTATTTTAAAGATTTATTTATTTATTTTGGAGAGAGCAGGAGAGAGAACAAAAGCAAAGGGAGGGGCAGAGGGAGAGAGAGTAGCAGACTCTTCAAGAAGCAGGTGGCCCAACGCGGGGCTCAATCCCAGGACCCTGGGATCATGACCACAGCCGAAGGCAGACACTTAGTGGAATGAGCCACTCAGGTGCCCCAAGAAGTGTTTAAATTTTAGGGCTAGTTGTAAAATCAAGTGTAAAACTGGCTATTGATTGATGTCAGTATTTCACAGTAATTATTATTATCATATATGGTATCTAATATCTGTTCTTTGAAATAAATAAACATTAGCCTAATTTTTAAAAAAGTAGCCGTCCAAAGTGATGTGCAGGCCTATAGTGATGCTATTTTCTCTGATGACATTCTAAATATTATAAAATAATGAAAACCATAAGAGCATTCAACAGACTTGAGAGAATAGGAAAAATAAAACTATGATATTAAAATTTTTAATAATTTGGTTTTATCTCCCCAAGATTAGGAGGAGAGAGAGGCAAAATGGATAAACTTATTTTTACAAATCAGTGTGCCTCCTTGGTACCGGGCCAACAGAAAATGTAAAAGAATCATTTGGCCCCTATTTGGCTTCTGGATATTGAGGACATGTGTGTCGGCTCAGAGTTACATGGTGATTTCCATGAATCTATTCCAACCCTCCTGGAAGTAACGTTCATCTGTCAATTCCTTGAGCCAGAACTCAGCTCTTATAAGTCATCTATCAAAACTCTGGAATCTGGCTGGTAATACTGACCGCTGCAGAGGTGCCTTTCATGAAATAACCACTTTACCTGCATCACCATCACAGAAAGGGAGGGGGAAATGTCCTGATTTAAAAAAACAACAACAAACCCCCCCCCAAAACCCTCCTTGTTTTTCTCTTTGAATTTTTTATTTCCCTGCTGAGACTAAGGGCAATAGTGGCAACCATATACATAATTCTCCCCTCCACAAAAAAAAAATCAAGCACAGTGTCTTGATTTCATAGCAGTCAACTTCAATATTTTTTCTCCTTGCTGAGGAGTTGGATATGCTACCTTGCCTTTGTTTGCAGACATACTGGAACTATAGAGCCCTTTTAAACGGGGAATGAACATATGGGAGCACTCTCTCTCTCTCTCTCTCTTTTTTTTTTTTTGTAAATCTATTGTGCAGTTGAATGTTAAACATGCCACCCATAAAATTAAATTTCAGCATCTGCTTCCTTCAAGGAATAGCCACTTGGCCTCCCTCTGGAGAGACATTCCACATAAGGAGCACAGTTTTACCTCTCCTATGTATCTGCAGTATCTATGAATTAGCATGTGATTATTAAATGTATGTTGTTCCCTTTCATTAATGTCATATGCACACACATGGGCCTGCAATGTACTTAGGATCAAGTATTGCATTTGATTCAATTTTATATTCAATGCAAATACCACTTTAAGATCTATGGGTGCAGAGGAAGTCTAACAGTTAGAATCCAAAAACCTTGCAAATTTGAAATGAATGACCAAAAGGCAATTTAAAGAACATACTGAAATCCAGTTTCTTTCAAAACCTAGAATGTGTGAGGGAAATCTAAAATGTCACAGTAATTGGTATCCCTAATCTGTGTTCAATTTAGTATGGAAACTAAGGGTTACTAAAAATGCTATTATATGGGGAACCTTGGTGGCTCAGTCAGTTAAGTGTTTGACTCTTGGTTTAGGCTCAGGTCATGAACTCATGGTCCTGAGATCAAGCCCCGTGTCAAGCCCTGCACTGAGCAGAGTGCTCTGGTCCTTCTCCCTCTTCTCCCCCAATGTCCCCCTCTCTCTGGCTCATAAATAAGTTAAAAAAAAAGAAATGCTATTATTTGATATACAAGATACAATTAGAAAATAAAAAATTTGATAAAACTATAGTTTCAGGGATATCATTGTTACATTGAAATTCTTCACCAAATTTTCAAGTGGAAAGTGACTACTTTCCTTATCCTTATAAAGCAGATAATTTTCAGAAAAGAAGTGAATCTCTTACACGTATAAGAATCGAACATTTTTAAGAGACTGATTGGTGAAGAAACCAAGCAGATATTATAACTTGTTCAAAAAGAATGTTAAAAACAGGCATATTTACAAAGCATTAAAATGAATGTGCAATAGGAGGCAAAATTTATTTTTTGTCATGTGGATCAGTGAGGTTAGACAGAGCAAAATTTACATGTCTACAGATAAGAATTATTTTGCATTGCTATCAGTTATCTGTTATTTATAGAGTTGTAAAACAGCTTCCCTAGACTAAGAATCTGATACCTGAAAAGTTCTTTTCTGATTCTAGACAATATAGTCTTTCATTGAGCACACATTTTTTCTATATCCTTGATTAATATCTGCCCCTACCCATTTAGAATTTATTATTATGATGACTATGTTCAATTTTGAAGGAAGAGCAGTGTTATAGCATTTGAATTATTAAGATCTGTACAATTAATTGATTCCTGATAAAGTATAAAATAAACTATGAATATCCAAATATGCAAACTATTTTCATCTGTAGTGTTTTGGAAAATGTACTAAAAGTACATGCTCTAAGCAAACAGGGTTGGAGAAATCACACCTTCAAGCTGTCAGATAGAAACTCTATTGTTTGAAGTATTGTTTTGATGAAACTTTGATATATAATATTTCCTCATGTTGACGTGTGTCAGGATTATTACATATGGGTAACAAATATAAGACAGAGATTTAAATTTAAATTCACTGGAGAAGTCAGAGAGCTGTTCTTTCTAAGGAGGTTTGGTATACCTCCCTATCAAGTCTTCCCCAAAGTCTAAAGAACAACCTAAAAGGAAAAAAGAAAAAAAAAAGAAAAAGACTTCACAGAGCACTATTCTTTGGAACTATATACTGTGGCCAAATGTTTGACCTGTAACTATCTTATACCCCTTCCTCATCATCCAAAGCCCCTGGAACTCTGTACCTCTGAAAATTCTCCTTTATTATTTGTCTGAGTACCACTTTCTTTTCCTAATACTAAGTAATTAAATAGGACTGCCCACAGAAAATAGGATACAATGGTTTGGGCGACGAGCACAATCAAAGCAGCTAGCCATTTTGGCAGTATTAGTATCAGGGTCCAATTATATCAACAACATTTTAAAAAGGTATTTTTGCTTCATATTACACACTTAGTAATATTGGGAGGAATTTAAACTTTAATTTGTGTAACAAAATATATGTATTGGTTATAGAAATATTTGAAAGTGGGGATATTACAAATAAAATAAAATAAAGATCCTAATTTAGGAGTAAGCGGCAAGAATTGGGGAGACACTATCAACATTTGGTATAATTCTTTCAATTTTTTTCTTTCTTTGTTTTTTTATTCCATGCATACTAAAATCATACTAATACTTTGATATATTCTTTATTTGACACAATGTGAACATTTTCCTGTGCGATCACATATTTTTTAAGAATGAGTTTCTCAAGGATTGTGTAGTGTTTCATTGCATTACCATTCACAATTTTTATCCATTCCCCTGAAATTGAGCATTCCATAGCTCCTGATAATCTGCCCTCATAAATAATAAGGTGATGGTGATCTTTGTGCAATAATCCTTCAGCTAATTTTTGTATTTTCTTTTTTTTCCCCTCCTTCCTTCCCTGCCTTTGTCCCTCTCTTCCCTCCTCTTTCGTCTTCCTGGTCTTCACCCCATCTTCCCTTCTTAATCTTTATATTTTCTTATATTTTTGTGATTGGACTTATTATGTCAAAGACTACAAATATTTAAAATTTCTCAATACATACTGCCAAAGCCTCTTGTAAAATTGTGTGGAAATAATCTTACCCGAAGTATAAAAGTATGTGCATCTCATTATATGCACACCAATCTTAGTGCTTTCTGCTTTTTAAAATATAGTCAGCCTAATGAATTTTATTGAAACTTTTTTATGTTATAGCTAAGGTGATTCAGTTCTATTAAAACTATTACTAATACTAGCTCAGAATAAGAGCCCAACATTAATCCAGAAGATCATTCCTTGTTCATATGAGTGAATAAATATGTCTTGATTTATGAAATATTTAGGGAAGGCAAGCACAGACACAGTAAATATTTAAAGGCACCCTCTTAATTATGAGTGTTGGTTAAACTGATTGATTCAAATTCTTATATTCATTCTGTGAAACTTGGCTTTTTCTTGACAGTTTTTTCCATAGACCTCTTCTTACCCATGCATCTGGGCACCTCTCCCACCATTCAACTCATACTACATTCTCAATATTTGTCAAATGAACGAAAGAACAAATCAGCCGCTGCTGTGATATGCCATTTCACATGTGTGAATGCAACTGAAGTTTGTTCTGGCTTTATCTGCTCTAGTTCTGTTTATCCTCTGCCCTAATAAAAAACAGCCTTTCTCACATCAGATTTTATTGGCTAACAACTTATCAAACCTGGGTCTGGAGGATATCCAAAAAAGCAGAACTTTGAGCTCTATGTTGCCTCTTCATAACATCTAATAATGCACTCTTTACTTTAAATATCCTTGGACTATGCCTGTGTCTAAACTCACACTGTCTTGTCGAGGAGATGATCTGCCCTGGAAGAAACCAGTTTGCTCATTGATTACAGGATGCTGCATTGTGTGGCCACATCAGATGGGCCCATAGAAAATTCAGGTAAGATGTGAGAGAGCAATTATCTTCTGATGTCGATCCTGAGAAAGACATTTTGAGTTGATGTTCAATGACAAAAAGTGGAAATATGTTAATCACAACATAATTTTCTACAGGCCCTCTATTAACCAATAATCCTTGATGTTCCAGTCCATTGCTTAGTTTACTGAGTCATGTTACATTTTTAAATTGTGGAAATATGGGGTCAGAATTTCTGTTCAGGTAGGGCTGGCTTTTGAGAAAAAAAAATATTCTCTCTGCATGGGACCTAGGACCTTTCCTTTATTATCAGTCCTGCAGAAAATAATCCTAGAGAATGTCAGCATGCTCACTGACCCAAAGCAAATCATTCTGGCACCCAAAGGCACACTAAATTACTCTCAAATCTTAATTTCCAACTATTTTTAGGAAAAAAAATTGGATCATAATCATTGTAGGTGTGTATAGCTAATTATTACAGTCACTTTCTACAGTTTCATATCCATGAACAATAATCCAACAGAAAACAGCATTATAAAATGAATACAATGGAAAACTAAGAAACACACCCCTTAGATGAAGCATTTCAAACTAAGTATCACCTAGCAGAGGAAAGGCAAGGTCCTTTAATTATAGTTAGGAAAGAATGTTGAATTATTATCAAATTAATTACCTGAAAAATCCAGACAAATGTAAAACTCCTGCCTTAATCTCTTCTGTTTCCCCAAAACCAGGTTATCCCTCTTCTACCAGTTTCTCCCATTGTTTTGGATAAAACTGTGCTTCTTTCCATAGCATTTCTTTCCACAGGAAATTAAAGTCTATACTTTTCCAACAGGGTATAGTACAAATCTCTACTTTGATGGGCAAGTGATAAAACATATCTTAAATTAACAGGTAGTTTGAGGCACATGGTGCCAAAACCAGAATTGAAGACTTTCCAAATGTTGACAAAGCACACTTCATGGAGGGCATGGAACATCCGAAAAGATCCACAGAGCTCAAGAAAAGGTAATTAAAACCAACCTTGCAAGCTAGAAAGCTGGGAAAGAGGTTGTGAGAGGCAGAGTTTGAGGAAAGAGACACATATGCAAGGAGAAGCAAAGAAAGGATGAAGAAAAAGGGTGGAGGAGTTGGGAAAGGGTCAGCTCAAAGAGCCAAGAGGCACAACTAGAAAATAAACTATTGAGAGAATCATCTATTGGAAATGCATGCAGTACAGAAAAACAAAGGAACAAGTCACTAAGAGAAAAAGAGGAAGGAAGCAAAATAACTAAAGGGAAATAAGTAAAAGACACCAAGAGATAGAAAAGATCACTTAAAAAAAAACTCTCTGGCATTTATCCCTGTTTTACCATTATGTGCCAAAGCTGAAATTACAGTATTCCTCTGCGATTCACCTTAATAGACTCAGCCAGGTGCATTATCTGTAAGCATGCTCATTCAGGAGAAAAATAAGCCAATCATGGGTTTGGATGTGAATTTAAGGGACAAGAATAACTGAACACTCTCCAAATGATATTTATGCAGTGGTCCAATCAAAATTGCATAAATTACTGAATTCAATTGCCAGGAAAAGGGGTTAAATTTAATACAGCTAGACAGCTGAGCAGCTGCTTTCATGATTTAAATAAAAACAAGCTGAAACCTTTGCTGTCAGCTCGGTGATATATGACTTGTAATGGGATGTTTCCAACCTTCACTTCCATATGGCCGCCTACACTTTAGGTAATGCTCCTTGCCTCTAGTGCAACCAACATTTTAGAGAACATCTGGGTCCCATTCCTGCTCTGTTAGCTACAACGCTGCCTCCTACAAACACAAATGATTCATTGGACAACATCCCTTCACTTCAGGATCAAATCAGGGAGTTTCATTGATAATTTTATCATGTTTACAAGGAGAGATACTGTATGTGAACATGGCATGCATTCGATCTGCAGAATTCCTTCACATGGTGTTTATACCACTGTAGACAATATATTTCAAATTAAAGGTGAATTTTAGTGGTTGGAATTAGAAAAAAAAAAAAAAAGAAAGAAAGAAAGGATAGCCCCCTACAGGGCAGAATCTTTGTCTTGCTACTGCCTTACTCCTTTATACTAGGAATTTCTCTCCATTGACACATTCTCTATGCCCTTCCAAAAAATAAAGGTAAAGGGAGATTAAAAAGACAAACAGCCCTCCAAACAGTCGCTCCTGCACAAGAGAGAAGAATGCTATAAATTTTGTCAATTTCACAAACTTTCACTCATCTCAAGGTCAAATCAATATTTAAGATGAAGGTTTTATTCTACTGTGACAATGCTTACAGAAAAATGAAAAATTTATTAAATAAACTACCCCCAACATCAGGCTCAAACTCATGACCCTGAGATTCGAGAGTCACATGCATTGTTGACGGAGCTGGCCATGTGCCCTGAAAAATTTAATATATAAAATACTCATGATTCAAACCAAATCATTTTGTGTGTCCTGCAAACCAAACCATGGTGCTCATGTCCTCTAACAAGATACTGCCTAGTGTAGAGTCCAAAATATGCTAGATGCTGCCCTGGAAAGGGAGTTAGAAACACTCTCTTGCTACTCGATACTTTATAATGCTCCCGGTGACCAACTTGCCGTTCCCGAGAATAGTTAAACACAAACCACATTTCCCATTGTTCATTCATGAAACCCAAATTCATGTTAAGATTTATACAAGTTAAGTTAATTTCACATTTTAAAATGCTATACAATTTGCATACATTTCTCTTTAGAAAAAACTGTCTACATATGGGCCAATATAATATTTTAAGCCCAATTTTTCAAAATTATTATTTTTCTCAATGAAAGTTGACAAAAAGGAAGAGGAGGAGGCAAAAGGAGCAGTGGCCCTCATAGCAGCTCCAGAGTGGCTGGCTGCATGAATTTTGAGAACTCTGGGTCAAGAGACGAGCAAAAGAAATAAAAAAAGGCATTAAGAGTCAAAGTAGTGTTTTCCTTTTTTCTTGCAGAAAGAGTCCAAACATTCTTACATGTTCCCTCCTACAGTGATGAGCTTATTGGTACTCAGCAAAATTAAAGGTCCATGAAGTTCACAATAAAGGTAATTGGGGGCAGGGGGCGGTGCGGGGGACCAGTTCCCGCTAAAAACTGATGTGTTATTATTCCAGGGCTGACCTGGCAGGCCTCAGGGCAGGCTCACTGCAGTCAGGGGATCAGCATGTTCACAAAGGGACCTGCTTTTTCACATCCTGGCAAGCTTAACCCAGGGAACTTCATTCCTGTCATTTTCACAGAGGCCTTGGGCGGAGGGCTTCTTTGCACACCTCTGCGGAGACCTCCTCAAGAGGAAAAGTAAGGGAGACTATGAAGACTTTACTCTGACTCAATACAAAGTACGTTTTCACTCCCGAAGCCCTTCTGTTTCTGTCTTGCTCTTTCCCCAAGCCAGAGCCCATAAAACTGCTGGAGCATTTTATTTGGGGTTCCCTTGGCAGTGAGAAGTGACTCCCACATCTGTGCTGGTCTATTTGACCCTCCACCTGTGTGGGAAAAACGGAACAGGGAGAGTGGGTGCTCTCTCAGGCTCTAAACTCCTGCTTACCAAGCGGTAGGAGAGGTTTCACCATTTCCGGTCTGCAGCTTTAAGCAGCGACTGTGACACCTGTCAGCTCAGCTCACTCTCACCCAGCTCAGCGGAGCCCTGGACAAGAATACTAAGCAAAATTCACTCTTTTACAATGTAAAGTATCACAAGAAGAGGCTTTCAGAGCATCACAAAATAAAGAGTGTTTCCCCTTTAATTTCTCATTAACTCCTGAATGTATCTGTTTGATGGCTGCAGCAGGGCTGACAGAGGTACTGAAGGACAGGAGTATGATCACTGCTACACTGAGATGCTTCCACAACTTTTAATGCCTTTTAAATCCTTTTTGTTTCACAATCAAAATATATAAATAAGAGTTTGATGGATGCTGCTTCTATATTTATCTCTCGCTGCCCTAGCAATGTAAGCCAGTGCATACTCTTCTGGTCCTCAACATTTCCCACCTGATCTGAAGGCAAAAATCAAACTATCATTCCTCACATCATAAACTTCCTTTGAAGTCCCATTTTGTATTTAACATAATGCAAAATTGGCATTATAGTTTATGATGCATTTGTTCTAAGGTAAAAATGTGTTAAATAAACATCATGCGATTCAAGAAAGTCTATATCCTTGTTTATGGAACGGCTCTGCAGAAGGAATGACCCTACTCAGCTGATATGCACACTCCACTTTGCAAAGCAAAATCTAGGGGAGTCAGTCAGATGTGGGTTAGGAACTTAGTTCCTTCAGGCATTACTGAATTATCTGTGGGGATAATGTTACTGGCCTTGCACGGTTCTATGAGAATAAAATGAAATAATGTGATCTTCAACACTTATTTTTGTCTCTTTCTTCTGCACCTCTTTTCACATGCAACTGGTTTAAAAGCCGCTCAACTTTGGGGTCCAGACACAGCATGGTGTCATGGCCAAAGTAATATCATGACAATCAAAAATGATGGGAAGGTAATTCATATATTTATTGCAGACCTTACAAAAATGCCGGGGGGGGGGTGGCTATGCACAGAAAATGAAAAGCCCTTAAAATCCTTTTCACCATTTCCTTCCCAAGTCATATTTGTCATGGAAGGGTATCTGCTCTCAATCTCTCTCACAAAAATCTCTGAAGTGATTTTTTTAAAATTTTTCATCCTCCCTCCTGCTGAATGTTTTCTGCTCTTTTCCTCAGCTTTCAGTTCTCCTCAGTGAAAATCATTCTTCTCTCTCCCTTACTCATTTGCTCACTCAGTTCAACACCTGCCCAAGATTCTGGCTGGTAATGCCAACTGCTCATCATCAGGCAGGGGAGGTGGAGGCACCTAGTGTCTGCATGCATTTGGAGAATAGGATTTGTGAAGCTAAATGACTTGTGAAACACCACAGACTTTGAAAATGAAAGATTTAACATCCATTCTTTTCTCTTCCTTAGTTCACTCCCCACTGTCTCTTTTAAGAGACCATCCAGCCTTAATCACACATCAACATGTCAGAATACATGAGGCATAAAAATGAGTCTTGCACCACTGCTCACTTGATAGACAACAGGATTGCAGAAGAGCTGGGAGTGATCAGTTAACGAACATCAAAGTATCTGATGGAGAAAAGAGCTCTGCCTTTATAACTATGTTACAATTTGAAGAATGTGTACTATATAGCAATGAAAAAAATCTGCCAATGAGTAGAATCTGGATCAAAGCAAGTTCTATCTAACAAAATTTCCTCAATTACAGTTCTACACATCGGTACTTTTTAAAAACACAGTAATTACGCTGATGTTTAACTTTCAATGTACAAATCACACACACACACACACACACACACAATCTCACAAAAATTTCATCTGGTTTGGTAGGTAGGTAGTGTCTGCAATAGTGATTAAGCCCAGGAAAGAAGGAGGAGAAGGAAGAACATGGAAGTGCTAAAAAGAAAACTGAAGAAAGCATTTTAAAGAGTAAAAAGAGTTCCTGAAGTAGTGAACCATGGCTGAGATGTAGTTTTACATCATAACTCCTATCATAAAGTCAGACCACTGTTCTAAAGGAACCATAACTTATTATTTTTGATTCATATCGACTAAAAAAAAAGCTGAAAGAGAAAAATTGAGGACATCAGGAAAAGATAAAAGAAAATAATGGCCTCCAAATCCATAGACTTTTACACAAATACAATATTTTTAAGCTTTGGACTACCGTGAAGAAGCTTGATGAAAAGTGTGGTAAAATGAATCCATGCAAAGCACCAGCCACAGCTGGGTACTGCACACCTTTACCTGGCTGGATGCAAGAAAACACTCTTACTGGAATTACAACATGTATTAGCAAAGGGCAGGCAAGAACAGCCCACCCAGAGAGCTGGAGGGAGAGCTTAGAGCCTGGAAAGCCAGTTATAAAAGATAAGGCAGAGAATAGAGGGTACCAGGAGCTGGGGCAGAGGGATTAAGGAGTTAAATACTCTTTTTTTTTTTTTTTTTTTTTAGGAGAGCCTGTGAAAGCAGCAGTGGGGAGGGGGCGGGCGGAGGGAGAGGGAGAGAGAGAATCTTATGCAGACTTCATGCCCGACCCAACGTGGGGCTCAATCTCACAACCTTGAGATCACAACCTGGGCCAAAACCAAGAATCAGACCTTAAGCAACTGAACCACCTACAGGCCCCAGGAGTTACTGCTTAATAGTTAACAGAGTTTTTGTTCTGGGTGGTGGAAAAACTTTGGCATTGGATAGCAGTGATAGTTACATAACACTGTGACTATATCTGACCACTGAATTGTACATTTGAAATGTTAACTTAATATACACTGAACTGTACTGTGAAAAATAGTCAAATTGGCCTACTTCAAATTGTGTAGATTTTACCACAATTAAAAATAAAAGCAGTAACAAAGCAGTTGACACAAAACAAAATCAAACCAAAATCAAAACCAAAACACAAAAACGAAATTGACAGCTGAGAGTAAAAACCAACAGGAGATAGTGCACAGTTGAGAGATTTAACAACAGCAACAGATCACCTATATCCAAAAGCCCTTGCTACCAAGATTGGAGAGCCCAAGGGAGGGGAAAACGGAATCCCCAGGTTCCAGCAGGACTGGAACAACAGCGAAAGCTTTCCAGCAGGAGCTGAAACCACAAGGGAGACACAACCACAGCTGAAGATGCTGCTCCAGAACAGTCAGAGGGGAAAATACACTGGCTTCTGCCTTCCTCCTAACTGTCAATTTCCTGTTGCTGCCCTCAGTGGCCAGACGTAGGAGGAAGACAGAGGTTAAGGAGCCCAGCTATGCCAGGTTGCAGGGTCTGGTCTCTGTAATCCAGAGCAGAACAAAGAAAAAGCAGGAAATGGATGTGGGAGAAACTAGCAAGCAACCCACGCACAGCATGCATCGCTCACAGTGTCCTTGGGCATATCTCAAAGGGATATGATCAAAAATACTACAAGGAGTTGACCAAATTATAAAACGTATTAGAGGGAAAAAGGTCAAAATAAATCTTTACCTAAACTCGACCACTAAGGACCACCTCTGGAAAATGATTAAAAACAGTCCTTCCACCCATTTATTTTTTAGAACACAGGTGAATTTATGTTTATCAAGTAAATTATAACTTGAATCTTCCAATGTAGGGCTCATTATTTCCTATCTCACAGCAGATGTGCTCATTTCATGCCATCTTGGAGTACTTGATTCCATGTGAATGTCTACCTCTCTCAAGGTCAGTGTCATCATATCTTCATTTTCCCAGCACAGAAAAGAACCAAAAATATCCTGTCTTGCTAATCTGCTGATGCCTTACTTGACATTGGTCTTGCCTGTACTCAAACCATTTTCATAATATGCCACCCAAGAAAATAGTTTACAAAAGAGCTCTTAGTGAGACTGTATTCTTTAAAATCCATCCATGCCTTTTTTTGCTCACAGCATAAACTCTTACAGTCTTTGGTCTACATCAGGGTCAGCAAAATTTCTCTGGAAGGGAACACACTGTACATATTTTAGGTTTTTCAGGCCATATGGTCTCTGTTACAACCACTTGATCTGTCACCCAATGTAAAAGCAGCTACAGACAATCTGTAAACAAATGGGAGTGGCTATGTTCTAATAAAACTTTATTTATGTACATTGAAACTTGAATTTCATATAATTCAGGTGTCACAAAATATTCTTTTTTGGACTATTATGCCACTTTTTCGGCATATAAAAACCATTTTTAGGTTTCCAGCAGTATAAACAAAAACAAAAAAACCCCCAAATCTGCAGATCATTGGTTTGTTTACAAATAACACTTTCTAAGATCCGGCCTCACATTCCTTTTCAGTCTTATGTCTCCCCACCTGTCACTCTTACCTATGTTTAGTTGGCTGAGCCACTTACTATTCTCAGAGCATATCAGGCTATTTTCTACAATTTTCCTATGCCTGGAATGACTTCTCTTTCTTCTATGAATTCTGCAAATGCCTGTTGAAAGAGACTGTTCTTGAGACTCACTGACCACTACTGCAATCACTGGAGAGTGGTGGCTCTTGTTAGTGTCACTATGATCAGAAGTAAGTGCTTTTTTGTTTTATTTGGTTTTGTTTTGTGTTTCCTAGAGACAAAGTAATTATTGTTTTGGAAAACAGATCCTAACGAAGAAAAATAGAGGCTGAGACCATTGTCACTGCCAATAGACATGGACCCTTGGGGACCTGTAGATGAAAGGCTGAGAAATTATACTGGTGACTTTAAAAACATTACTTTTTAAAAACAAACTGGTAAACAAGGCAATTTTGTGTTTCAAAATGAAAAATTTGTTCAATTCTTTTAGGCTAACTCAGGAGATAATAAAGAAATTCCACACAAAAGATGCTTATTTGTCTCTGCCTTTTCGTATCCTTTAGAAGAAAATTCCTAGAAGCATTGTTATTAGTGGATGGGAACCTTGAAGAAAAACTTCCTAACAGTTGCCAAACACTAAAAATATTAAATAAAGGAAAATGAGATATTGCTCTCTATGTCATTAGCAAGAAGGGCAAGTTTAAGGGATATAAGTCATACATTGTGAAATGTTCCTGGTGTATAACAGTTTAAAGACAGACATGGAAATGATTCCTTAGTTGAAGACAGTTATTCTGAAGATTTTAAGGATAATATTTTCTCTGGCTATAATTAACAGGATTTTGTATACTAAGATATGATTTTATAGATCTTGTTAAAATCTATGTTTTGGGCGCCTGGGTGGCTCAGAGGGTTGGGCCTCTGCCTTCCGCTCAGGTCATGGTTTCAGGGTCCTTGGATCCAGGCCCGCATCCGGCTCTCTGCTCGGTGGGGAGCCTGTATCCCCCTCTTTCTCTGCCTGCCTCTCTGCCTACTTGTGATCTCTCTGTCAAAAAAATATATATTCTATGTTTTGACAGTGTTTCTAAGATAGCACTGTGTTTTTCATAAATTTAAAGATCATATGTTTATTAACAAATTAGTCGATGAACAAAAGGAACCAGCTTTTGACTGGTAAGTAGGGCAAAAGGAGATAAGATTCCTGTCCTGAATTATCTATATCAGATGTTAGATATGCAAATGCTGGTTCAAGATCCCTGCTTTGATCTAGACATAAGATGTATGTATGGAGACAGTAATGAGCCCCAAGACAGAAGTGTGTAATTCGAAGTGTAAAGGAGCAGCTACAGATGATATAACTGGCAGGTGCAGTGAAGGAGAGGATCAGCTCAGGTGTAAGTCAGGAATGTATAATTTAAATACAAAAAGATTCAGGGTGCTGCCCTCTTGTTATCTACTGGAAGTTGCTCTAATTAAAAAAAAAAAAAAAGGAGTCTAATGACTCTGGCTATTAATAAAAAGTTGCCCTGAATCTTTTTATATACCTCAGATTTTCATACATATTTTATCACCAAAGTTTACTTTAAAAATCTCTAAATACTACAATTACATGAAAATGAAACAGGAGGTCATAAGTCTAATCATCACCTAAAACCTAAACAACTAAGAAATGCCATCTAAGAAATGCCATTTAAGATATAGAAAACATACAGCCCCCCAAGTAGAAAAAGTAAAGTGACCCTTATGATTGAGGCAAAGAAAATGTCTGAACACTTCTCTCCCGTAAACATTGTGTAATCAAGCTCAAATTTGCCTTGTAACTTTTGGGACTTCCTGAAAGATTATTTTGCTATGAAGCTCTGTGTCTGCACATATTCATACCAGACAATGGGGAGAACAAGGGGAAGTAGCTTCCAGAAGCAGCAGCTGAGGTCCAGAACATGTGGGTGGAGAAACTGTGTCTACCAACGTTGTGCGTTCTCTTTAATTTGGAAGGTCAGGCTTACGTCAGAGTTTTCAAAGACATTTTCATCAGAAAAGATGAAAAGCAACATCAAGGAAGAAAAGAAGCTCGTGAAATTTCCTTTTCCGTCTATAGCCCCTTCATTTGTGAAAAGAAGGAATAGGTCGACTTGGTTTTTAACATCTTGTCTACATTTCTGTGACAGTATCTGTGTAGTATATTTGGGTTAGCTCTAGAGAAAAAGGTTTTCCTTGCATAAAGAATAATTTACATTTGAAAACTGATCACACAAATCTACAGAATTTAAAGTCTGTTTCAAGAGGTGGGATATGAGAAGGCAAGGAAACTAAAAGAAATGTTACCATAAAAATAAGTTAGGATGAACATTCCTCTTACAGTTGTTAACATTTGTCCTTTAAACAACAGTTATATACAAATTTCCTGATGAAGATGTCCTTAAGTTTCCCTCATCTGACTAAACTTCCCTGTGGCCACAGGCCTCTGATTTCTCTTTTCTTAGAAGATTTACTTTAGAAAACTTGCAATTGTGAATTATTTCTCTGTCCTTTGAGATGTAAATTTTTTTACCTTTTATCAGTTTTAAAACCCAGAAATGTCTTTCCTGGGGAACTTGGAGTCATTCCTTAAAATATAATCAAGACAAATAGGACCCTATCCCCTAGCCTCTGTGGGAAGGTAGAAGCCTAACTTCAAAAAATGTCAATTATCAAAACAGCCATCCTAATCACACTGACCAACCTCCTACTAACATCCTCAGGTAGTCTCCCATTAGCTCACCCCAGCATTTAAAAATCCTCCCCCGTTTTGTTTCAGTTCAGTTTCTCTCCCTTATTGGAGTAGCTTTGACCTTTATTGTAATACTTTAAAAAAAAAAATATTTTATTTATTTATTTGACAGAAAGAAACACAGCTAGAGAGGGAACACAAGCAGGGGGAGTTAGAGAGGCAGAAGCTGACATCCCGCTGAGCAAGAAGCCCAATGCGGGGTTCGATCCCGTGACGATCCTGTGACTCGGATCATGACCTGAGCCCACAGCAGACGCTTAATGACTGAGCCACCCACGCATCCCTATTGCAATACTCTTAAATAAATTCTTCCTTGCCACTTTTAACAAATATCTAGAGAAGTTTTTCTTCTATAATGCATACACACATGTGTGCACACACATACACATTTTAAAATACTTAAATATTTAATACATGACTAAATTAAAAGTAGTATTACACTAACTTATATCATGTAAAATATTAATAATATAATTTCATAATATATAACTTCATTGTTACATGCCAGGTACTGCTTAAAGATGTTTGCATATATAAATGTACTACCAAATCACACAATGACTTTATGAAGTAGATATTATTATCCCCTGTTTCATAGATAAGGAAACTGAGACAAAAAGAGGTTAAATAACATGCCCTAAGGTCACACAGATAGTAGATAACAGTGCTGATATTTAGACTCAGGAAGTCTGGCTCTAGATCTCTGCCCTCAATATTGCTGTGGGTGAACTCCCCAAATGTCACCAACATAACTTGTTGATGTGACAAAGCTGTTTGTTGATTATTGCCTTAAGGGAGATCATCACTTCTAGAGCTGCAGCAGTGTCTCTGAGGAGAGAATCAAAGGTCAGAATTTATTGAAAATTCAAAGTTTAGTTTAAGGCAGATCTCACAAAGGGGTAGCTTAATTAAGATTGTGTAAAGATCGAGTTACAACAGTGTAAGATTGATGGAAACAATAAGCTGAAGATATTTGAGACTAAAGATTTAATTAATTTAGGGCACAAACTGTCTTGCTGATGAGTTCTGTTGAAGATGGATCAAACTAGACATGTATAAAAGTCAAGTAATTTGCCAAGGTTAAAGTCATTCTAAAGAATACAATAGTTTTTTTTTTGTTTTTTTTTTTTGTTTTTTTTTTTAAAGAATGGCAATGGCATTTGCAATACTATGGAACTGGCATAAAAACAGACACAGATCAACGGAGTACCCAGAACAGAGTGCCCAGAAATAAACCTACATATATATGGTCAATTAATTTATGATGAAGGAGCCAGGAATATACAGAGGGGAAAAGGACAGTTTCTTCAGTAAATGCTATTTGGGAAAACTACACAGCCACATACAAAAGAATGATGCTGGACCACTATCTTACACTATACATTAACTCAAGGTGCCTGGTGGTCCAGTCATTTAAGTGCTTGACAGTTGATTTCGCTCAGATCATGATCTCGGGGTCATGAGATGGAGTCCTGCATCAGACTTCACGCTAGGTAGGGAGCCTGACTAGGATTCTCTCTCTCTCTCCCTATACCCCCCCAACTTGTGCCCTCTCTCTCTAAAAACAACAACGACAAAACCGCAGTAACTTAAAATTCAAAATGGATTAAAGACTTGAATGTAATACTTGAAACTATAAAATTCCCAGAAGAAAACATAGGTGGTTGTTTCTTGACATGTTTTTTTTTTTCTTTTTAAGATTTTATTTATTTATTTGACAGAGAGAGAGAGAGAGAGAGAGATCACAATTAGGCAGAGAAGCAGCCAGAGAGAGCAGAGGAAACAGGCTCCCTGCAGAGGAGAGAGCCTGATGTGGGCCTCGATCCCAGGATCCTGAAATCATGACCTGAGCTGAAAGCAGAACTTTAACCCACTGAGCCACCCAGGCGCCCATTGACATGGGTTTTGATGATACTATGAATCCAACACCAAAGCAAAGGCAACAAAAGCAAAAGTAAATAAATACAACATCATACTAAAACTCTTCATAGCAAAGGAAATGATCAACAAAATGAAAAGACAACCTACTGAATAGAAGACATTTTCAAATCGCAAATCTGATAAGGAGTTAAAATCTAAAATATATAAAAAACTCATAACAACTGAATAGCAAAGAAACAATCTGATTAAAAATGGGCAGAATATCTGAATAGCCATTTTCCAAAGAAGGCATACAGACAGTGAACAAGTACATGAAAAAATGCTCAACATCATTAACCATTAGGGAAATGTAAATCAAAACCAGAATAAGATATCACTTCACACATACTAGAATAGCTATTATCAAGTTAGAAACAAAAAGTGTTGGCAAGGATGTGGAGAAAAGGGTACCCTCATGCACTGTTCCTGGGACTGTAAACTGGTGCAGCCACTGTGAAAAGCAGTATGAAGTTTTCTCAAAAAATTAAAAATAAAACAACAATATGATGCAGCAATTTTACTTTTGGATATTTATTTAAAGAAAATAGAAACATTAACTTGAAAAGGTACATGCACCCCCACATTCATTGCAAAATTAGTTATAGTACTCAACATATAGAACCAGGGGCATCTGGTTAGCTCAGTTGTTAAGTGTCTGCCTTCGGCTCAGGTCATTATCTTGGAGTTCTGGGATCAAACCCCGCGTTGGTCCCTGCTCTGCGGGAAGCCTGCTTCTCCCTTTCTCACTCTCCCTGCTTCTGTTCCCACTCTAGCTATGTTTCTGTGTGTCAAATAAATAAATAAAATATTTAAAAAGAAAAAGATATAGAAGCAACCTATATGAAAGGATAAAGAATTAGGAAAATCTAAATGACCATTGATGTATGAATGAATCAAGAAACACATACACACAATGGAGTATTATTTAGCCATTATATTATATTATTTAGCGACTGCCTTTGGCTCAGGTCATGATCCTGGAGACCCGGGATTGAGCCCCACATCAGGCTCCCTGCTCGGCAGGAGGCCTGCTTCTCCCTCTCTCACTCCTCTTGCTTGTGTTCCCTCTCTGGCTGTGTTTCTCTCTGTCAAATAAATAAATAAAATCTTTAAAATAAAAAAAAGATTGAAATTTTGTCATTTACAAAAGCATGGATGAACATCAAGGGCATTAGGCTAAGTAAAATAAATCAGAGAAAGAAAAATGCCAAATACCCTATGATCTCTCTTATACACGGAATCTAAAACAAATACCACCAAGTCTGGAGATTGGTGGTTGTCAGAAATAGGTGGTGGAGGTGGGAGATATGGGTGAAGGGGATATAAATTAAAAAAATATATATATACCCACACATATATATATTTTATATACACATATATTTTTAAATTTATATATATATATTTATATCACACCACTATGTAATAATTCCTTTTCCCCAAGTAACAAGTCAATGCAGTACAACTGGAAAAACCTAAACTGATAAGGTACAATGGGTCTTCCCATGAATGATATGCATAATTTCTTTTTCTTCTTAGTTTCTATAAAGAAAGGGGAAAAAAATAAATTGGGGAGACTTCATCTACTTCAGGAACAATTCTGCTTTTAATTTGAGAATCTCAAAGAACATTTCAAGCTAAGTTATTAGAAAGATGATAAAGACATTATATTTTTGTTTTGGTGAATATAGAGATATATTAAAATTAAATACTGGGTTGGGTTGAGGAGATTATGCAATTCATTTCAAAGTATCTTCCTTTTAATTTTATTTTTTTAATGCATACCTGTAATTCACATTTATTGTATAACGACTAAAGCAAAAAGAGAAGGAACAAAGAAACAAAATGTCATCCCATGGGCTACAGGAAGTAATTGTTAATGTACAGGTTTATATGGAAGAAGAAGAAGGAGGAGGAGGAAGAGGATGAGGAAGGAGAGGAAGAAAAAGGCAGCAGGAATGGAATACTAAAGTCATACTGTATGGACCCAGGGCAATTTGGTCCTCACTGTTCGAGATGGGTGTGGGGTATATATTTCAGGTTCTCTACATATTTTAAAAGAACACCATAGCATTTTGTGTTTTTCTTTGAAAGCAGCATTCTGTCAAATAAATTAACTGTCTTAGATTAACATTTTAATATGATTTTTAAGGCACTGTTTATGTTAATAAAGCAATCTGGATGATCTGTAAATTAATCAGGGTGTTTTATAAATCATTTAATTTGCTATCACTTAAATCTATGTAGATGTTTGTACAAATTAACTTATTTGGAACATCTTGCTGAATTGAATAAAACTGTTTAATGAAATTCACTAGTTTTTAGCCTTAAAAGCAAACCTTAGAGTACTGTCTCGGGCATAAAAGACAGGTTGGTTTTCACATGTATAATTCCTCATCCATTAATTTTGAAACTAATATTTTCCCTTGCAAGTATCTTGTTGTTTTTTTTCTTCTGTTTTTGTTGTTTCAAGCAATAACTATTCTTGCCAATAGACTCTTCTAAAGAGAAACTGTTTTCTCTTAACCGATGATCAAATTACCTAGAAGGGATAATATAATAAAAGAAACAACTACTTATTAAATATATGCTAAATGTTAGGTATGCAAGGGCTTTTCATAATAGGGTTTCCATATTTAGCAAATAAAAAATGGGGCACTCATTAAATTTGGATTTCATATAAACAATGAATATGTTTTCAGAATATTTAGTCCCATGTAATATTGGCGATATTTATACTAAAAATTATTTTTCTAAAATTTAAATTTAATTGAAATTTTGTAATTTATCTGACAACTCTCCTTGGTAGCTAGTTTTACTCTGACAAAAGGTGAGAGAGGTAAAGCTAGTCAGGATATGCTCTTCTAACTTCTTAACAATTTCCCTTCTATTTGTTTCCTTTGACTTAGGCTGTCATGGGCTTAGGTTCAGAGATAAAGGCAGACCCACAATGTCTTTTTATCCTGTAGTTAGGTACAATTTAGCATTCATTAAGCATTCATTCATACATTAGCTTTATTTACTAAGCATTCAGAAGCAAAATCAACTGAAAGGAATGTTAATACAAAACAAATGCTATCTTCTGAAAACTTTAAAAATTAATGTCTCCTATATTCCATATTTATAATAAATATAGATGCCATCTGGCTGAAGTATATTCAGGGAAATTTTCAGAGTTCTATGATATTATTAAAGGAAAAAGAATAAACAAAGAAACACCAATAATTCTTAACATTTGCAATATATTCAGAACCTTACTACAAGCTACAAAGCACTTTTTCCTTAAATTTAAGTTTCACCACAATGCGATTTTTTTTTCCAAAATGGAAAAACAAGTTCAGTGGGGTTCATTGATTTCCTTAGGTGGCATGTCAACTACATTGTGAAAGCAGAATTCTAACTATATATTTATTTATCAACCACATTTTCGTCCAACATCCCAGCTGGATCTAGATTCCCATCATCTTTAAATTAACTGTAATAAATACTGCCAAAAGAATCACTATACAAGGGAATGTCAACCAGCTCCATCAGAAAATACAATTTCCCAGGGATATAGTGTGCTCACTCTAGTAGGACTGGTCTTGTTATCTAGCCACTAGATTAATGTGCAGCAGCCAAGTAAACATTAGGGTAGTCATAAAGTGAAGAGTGTTTAGGTAATGATGACTTCCAAGGAAAAAGTAAGATTCCCATCCATTGACTTTTCTGTGCTCTTACCCTTAACCGGAAAACAGACAAACAAACAAATTCGGGGCGCCTGGGTGGCTCAGTTGGTTAAGGGACTGCCTTCGGCTCAGGTCATGATCCCGGGTCCCCAGGATGGAGCCCCACATCGGGCTCCCTGCTCGGCCAGAAGCCTGCTTCTTCTCTCACTCCCCCTGCTTGTGTTCCCTCTCTAGCTGTGTTTTCTTCTGTCAAATAAATAAATAAAATCTTGAAAAAAAAAACCTGTAAAAAACAAAAATGAAATGACAGGTCAAAGATGGGAGGCATTAGTTGGAGTGTCAGAATTTTCTTCTCATTTGTTGACTGTCCGTTCCCTCAAAAAATCATCAGAAAAACTTGTTGATCAGGCAAAACTAAGTTTAGCAGATGTACTTTAGGGAGGGTAACACTAAGAGAAACATAAGAAACTTAGTAGTATCAAGAAGAGGAAAATCAGAGAATATTTATAGGGTCCTTGGCCTGGGCAAGGTGATTTTAAAGTGAAGTTTGTAAAGACAAAGAACTATTGAGAATCAGGAAAAGTTCATGTGAGATACTAGTTTGGGACTTGTGACAGTGCTCTTGGATTGTGAGACTTGAGTAAGTGTTAGACTTTTTTTTTTTTTTAAGATTTTATTTATTTATTTGACAGAAACAGCTAGAGAGGGAACACAAGCAGGGGGAGTGAGAGAGGGAGAAGCAGGCTTCCTGCTGAGCAGGCAGCCTGATGCAGGGCTTGATGCGGGGCTTGATGTGGGGCTCAATGGGATTCAATCCTGGGACTCCAAGATCATGACCTGAGCTGAAGGCAGATACTTAACGACTGAACCATCCAGGCGCCCCAAGTGTTAGTTTTGGTAAGTTGTCTTAGTTGGTTTACAGTCTCATCATCACATGTGATTTTGAATGGATTTTTTTTTTTTTAAATATGTAGAATAGGATCTAAATTCTGTGTTTATAGATGAATATTTTATATTGTAAGCTTACAGGGATGAAATAAGATTGAATCTAATATATTTCTTGATCACAGTGTTTAGAATAAATGATCATTTAGGAACTGGCAATATCAATAATCTTAAAATTAAATGTTGGAGGAAAGCATACAAAAGACTGATGAGACTGAGCTGCTTGCTAACTGAGGGTTACAAAGATCTGGAGGCAGTGAGGAAATAGGATGAATGTAGATTGGACCTTGAAATGACTTAGCTGTCAGGAAGGAGAATTCTAGGGCTAGAAGACAAAGAAAGGGTTGAAGAGGAAAGTATATGACTGTCTGTAATTTTCTTTTTTTTTAAAGATTTTATTTATATATTTGACAGAGAGAAACACAGCTAGAGAGGGAACACAAGCAGGGGGAGTCAGAGAGGGAGAAGCAAGCTTCCCAACAGAGCAGGGAGCCTGATGCAGGACTCGACCCCCGGGGACTCAGGAATCATGACCTGAGCCGAAGGCAGATGCTTACTGACTGAACCACCCAGGTGCCCCTGTAATTTTCATTTTTTAATCAGAGATGTAAGCATTTAAAGGAAAGGCAGAGATCAGAGTAGAAGAATGAGCATAGACAGGGAAGACATAAGGGTACTTGGCTTCTTAAGAGCCAGCTATAGCATCCTTTGTGATTAGAATAAAATAATGAAATGAGTAAATTTGCATGGGACGCTAGAAGGAATTTCTGCTTAAAGAATATTTTCTCTGTGATGTAGAGGTAGTTTCTGTGAGGTTTTGTTGATGACCTTAAAATTTCTAAATGTGCGAAAATTTCATACAACCATGCTATGCTACACTGTATATACTTTCATATATTAATTTAATCCTTTACTTTGTAATGCTCTCCCAGTTCTTATTGCAAATTGAATTTTCAAAGAATCCTTTAAATTCCTGCCTTTATATGAAATAAAACTAAATAACCTCTTAAAAAAAAATCTTACCTATAGCCTGGCATATGTTAGTTCCAGAGAGCAGAAGAGAAAATTTAACATCACTCAACAACTGAATTAGAACCTGCATCATACAAAAGGAGTCAAGAATTTCTGTGACTAATAAATAAAACTGGTTTGTATTAGACAAGGACCTAAATGTTTACAGAATTACTTCCTTCCCAAGTGTAGAATTAAAAATCTTCCAGGGAAAATACATGATAAGCCAAATACATACAATGTAAGATAAATATGTGAAATCATGAGAAAAATGACATCATCTCACAAGTATATTCACTTGGCTATATTTTTTAATGAATTATTTCACCTACTGAATATAGAAATAAAGCAAATGACAGTAAGTGTAGATGAAGATCCTACTACAATATTTTATCATTCACTAATCTAAAATGGGAGAAAAAATTTAAATCCAAAAACAAGCTTTGTTGTTTGGAAAGACAGTATTTGGGAGAGGATGGAGGAGAAGCTGAAAAGAATTTCTTAATTCTACTCTAAAAGCCCACTCTATCACATAATATTTATAATTTTATATACTTAAAAATAAAGATTTACATGAAAAACCTCTTTAGTCTTATTATGTAGAGAATGGTCAGATCTCAAGGGACTGTTTTCACAATCCAACTCACTAGATCTAAATCAGCAGGAAAGTAATCTTCAAATTATCTCTAAGTAAGTATCCTTTTAGAGTTGGGTGGTAAACATTTATCAATGTTTCTTTGTTCTCCTAAAGCATGATTATTCTCTAGACTACATTATCATTATGATATCATCTGGAGACCCAGAAGTGCATCTGGTTAAAATAGATGGACCCTGGCTACACAGAAACTCTATGAACTGTATTTTTCCCAAGAAGATAAGGCAAAAAGTTAAATCAATCCAGATCTATCTATTTTATTCTCTGGGACTTGGAAGAATCTGTGTTTTTCTAGTGTTGGCCATGATTGACAACTATGGATAGTGTAAATGGCTTTTGACACTAGGCTGGGAAGAATTTGCAGTGATTGTGGCTGTAAAGTTTCATAGAGAAGCTACACAGTTTTCAAAATATATGGCAATTAAGCTTTAAATAGGATTTTAAATATTAAGTGGTAATATAAAAAAAATCCTCATCAAATTTAGTCATATGTGGAGATTTTTGCCGGGAGTCAGCCCCGCCCGGCAACAGTCAGCCAGGGTTCCCCGATGGAGGAACGGCGATAGGAGGTGACGGAGTCCGCGATATGAGGAGACCCGACTCGAAGAGTGGTGTGGCGATCTCCAGAAAACTGTGTGTATTCAGGGTTCTGTATTTAAAGCTTTTTAGTTAGAGATCATCTCGAGGAAAGGGGGCAGGGGCAAACAGTTGTTTCTATCATTGCTTCTGTCTCTCTTAGGCAGGCTCTCTGCCTTTTCCTCTACCTCGGGCTCTGCCTTTGTCTCTCTTGACTGTCAAGGGCCCAGTCTTTTATTAATCAAAAGTGAGGAAGTTGGGGGATGCAGTTAGGTTAAAGTTAAACAGAGGGATTCATAGCAGGTAAGTCAAGCCTTCCTAAGAAACCAGCCTTTACCATTAAAAGGGAAGTTTGTGAATAGACTCAGTTTGATAGTGGGGCAGGAAGTAAAGATGGTGTGGATGACCGACATAAGCGTAACTCCAGATTCTTGGCGGGGAAAGCCCAGAGGGACTTTCATTCACTTTCACGGGTACCTCCAAAGTTTCCGGTGGGGGGGGGGGATGATAACGCACCGTCCCCTACAGATTTTAGCAGTCATCAAAACCCAGAAAAACTCCAACTTCAAGAATGCACAATTTGAATACGTTTTCCAAAGCATGGATAATTTCAAGGTTACAACAGACAAAAATGCCAAGTCCCTCAAACTACTCATCCAGTTAGTCTTTCATTGCTCTTTCCATTTACAGACCAGTCAAATGCTGATACTTTCTAATCATTCCCTAAACTCCCACTTTCTGGCATCTGGGATTTTGATATTCTTTCTGTGTATCTATAAATTGCTCTTTCCCAGCATCACTATATTTTAGGTCATAAATCTAAAAAAAAAAAAAAAACCTCATCCTTGAAACATCCCTCAGCTCTTCTTAGCTAAAAGTGATTGTGCTCTTTTTTTCCCATCTAAAGTATTTTGCTCACCATTCCTAGCAAGCCTCATATAAGCAACAAAGTAGTATACATAGTAATTTAAAGAAAGGAGAAAACACATACACTAATGTCTGCATAAAGAAACAGTGAAAAAGATATACAAGAAATACAAAAAGTGAGAAGGAATTAAAGTTTTCAATGTGTACTTTTGTCCATCAATTTGATTTTTTGGACCAAGTGATTATCTGTTCAAAGATGCAATTATAAAAAGTGTATTCAAATATAAAAAAGGATCGTCTCCCATCACTGTTTTTTTTTTATGAACATTCTCTGCCTTATTTTTTGGTATGTTCTCCTAGAAGAGAGGCTATACATTGTTCTTCTGTTTTACTGTTGCCTGATATATATGCATGAGGGCACTGTTTAAACTCCTGCCCCCCAACTTGCTCCATTAGGATATATTATGAAACAAAAATAATAAAAATTAACAAAAAGAAAAAAAAAATTCCCATTATAAAGTAATAGCTTACACCATTAATGTGTTGATTAATGGGACCAGAGCTTCTTTCTTATTTGAGTCAAAGCTAATATATTATTCACTAACTTTAAAAAGATGAAAATAGAACAGATTCTAATTGGTTTACTATCTTGAAAATACCGTGTATACCACCATTAGACTACTTAAAAAGGCTTCTTTGAGCCTAGAAAATGAAAAACAGAGGTTAGTCTGTGGATTATAAGGATAGCAATGTCAACAATAAGTGATCTGAGAATCCAGATCACATGGAAGCTCTAGCTCTCTAGTAGACCAGGCTATTGTATTATTATATGACACATTCCATTACAAATCCTTCATTTCCTTTTACTTTACTACAATAAAAGATGTCCTCCCTCATAACTAGTCTTCTGCTCCACCAGATTCTCAGTGTTTCCACCACCTACCTTTTCAAATTTTTTTTTTTCTCGGAGGCTTGAGACTTAAGAATATACCTTTCTTTCCCCTTTGACCTGGGGAAACACTAAATACAGTCAAAATTAAAACCTGGGCTAAACTAACAGACAGAGAGAGAGAGTCTTGGATTTGCAGCCTTCTAAATAAGCCCTAGATTCCTAATTAGCTCAACAGGGAACAAAGTAGCATTTCAGCCTTCCTTTCCTCTTCTGATCCTCCCCCAACTTGGCAAGACAATGTAGAACCCATGAGGCTCAGTAAAAATAAATCACCATCATAGAGGTATAGTACACCATAAATATTCCCAACCTAGAATCACAAACCTACAAGTTGGAAGGGTTTCATATACATGTCCTGAATGTCCAGAGTTATGGATCATTTTCTCTACTAAAAAGGAGGAAAATGCCACAATGATGACTCATGGCAATTTAACCAACTCTATTTTTAGTTAATTAAGAATATTATTTAACTGTTTACTACAAGTCTAATTTTCCAATCCAGAAATAATCTAAATGCTTATGTTTTCTCCCTAGGATTTGTCCAGAAACCAGAGCTCAAAGGAATGGTGGAGGAAGAGAAGGGAATCCCCAAAGCATTAAATAATAGGTCTGCATCTTATAGATCATCATCCCCAGACAATCAGACACTGCATAAATGTTTCCATTGTTCATTTCCTTTATTGCAGATACAATGAAACTGTCCAGTATGATTAAGAGATGTCTTACCATAGAAAATAGAGCCATTTCCCTAGAACACATCACAAAGTATTTTTTAAAAGCTGATTAAATGGCTCATCTGTTTCATCACAAATCCTTACCAAAGATAAAGAAATCATGTCATAATTCAACCTGCATTTTTAAGGATTAAGTTTTATGCCAAAATGATTACATATTCTAGCAATAGCTCTCAAAGGATGCTGGTTTTATAAAATAGCTTCCAGTGGTTAAAATAGATGAGCATTTACAAACTAAATATGCTACAGTTGGTACTCACTAGAAATTTAACTAACAAATAAATTTGTTTCTGTGGCAGTAAATGCCACTTGCTGTTAATTAAAACAGCCCCTAAAATAGGTTTTACCTATTGAGTTTGGGGGGAACAACCAGTAATGGAATCTTGTTTCTTACATTCCTTGATAGGTTTTTAAAAATGTCAGTTAATAGATGATGACTTGAAGTTTGTTCACTCTGCACAAGTTATGTTGCATTCCTATGTAACAGAAGATAAAAGCTACTAAGTAGAACTTTCTCAAATTCTTGTAGCCTCCTTATTCTACCCCTAACATTCATTTTTTATATGTATTTTATATTTTTAATGTCTATCTCTACTCTCCATGGTAAGGGGACAGCCACGTGATGGGTCCTCTGGCAGACTGAGTCTACCTTTTTAAACAGATTAAGGCTCTCTAAACTTTCCTTTTAGTCTACCTTCTAGCTAGCATCTTTTAAAAACATGTATCATATGGTCCTTGTCCTATTTTCTGACTTATTCCTGCTGCAACCCCAAAAAGGAGTATTTCTCCACCATTCCTCTCAGTCTTTCCTGGACATGTCCCCAGCTCCCCCTGATTGTCTCACAGTCCTTACCTTACATGGCTGCTAAAATGACCCTTCTTGAAACTCTCTCTCTTTGGTTTCTATGATCCTATCTTCTTGAGCAATATATACTTTTTAAAAATGGCAATTTCACTGGTAATTAAATTGAATTCATACATTGCTAGTGGAAATAAAACAATCTTTCCAGAAGGAAATTTAGCAAAGTATTTTCAAAAGTCTGAACAAAGGGGCACCTGGGCTCAGTTGTTAAGCATCTACCTCAGCTCAGGTCATGATCCTGGAGTCCCAGGATCGAGCCCCATATCAGGCTCCCCCCTCAATGGGAAGCCTATTTCTCCCTCTCTCGCTCCCACTGCTGTGTTCCCTCTCTAGCTGTGTCTCTCTCTGTCAAATAAATAAATAAAATTTTTTTAAAAAGTCTGAAGAAAGGTGTATATTTCTTATCTTTCTAAATTGATAAATACACAAAAGTAGAGAAATAGGGGCGCCTGGGTGGCTCAGCTGGTTAAGCGACTGCCTAAGGCTCAGGTCATGATCCCAGAGACCCGGGATCCAGCCCCACATCAGGCTCCCTGCTTGGCGGGAAGCCTGCTTCTCCCTCTCTGACTCCCCCTGCTTGTGTTCCCTCTCCGGCTGTGTTTCTCTCTGTCAGATAAATAAAATATTTTTAAAAAAGTAGAGAAATAGATAAACTGTGACTTAGTTATCCAAATAAATGACAAGCAGCTATTTAAAATGATACAAGTGATTATATGTACCTGTATTCTCAATACCATTTCCAAGTTGGTAAAACAGATTATAAAACTGCCCATAAAGTATAATCTTACTATTTATAAATTGAGTATGTACATAAACATATAAGTACAAGTACACAAAATGCTGGAAGGTTATGGATTCTGGTGTTGATCACTACTTTATCTGGTTGGTGGAACTAGAGGTGATTTTTAAAAAACAATTCAATTAAAAAATTCTACAAGAAACAAGTACTATTTTTGTCAGATGAAAATAGCAATGAAAATAATTTCAAAAGTACTGGTATCTGAATAAATTAAACACAGTAGTGAGTGTTTGATTTGGAACTCTGAGATTATTAACTACAATAAATTTATTGTTGTCTCTCTCCAGACAGATATTCAGAAGTTAACAAAATAAATAAAGGTCGTTGTTTCATAACGTTCTCTTATTCTCACTTTGTATATTGACCAGAATTGAAAATAAAAGTTTTGGTAAAAGCCTTGGAAAATTTACATTGTGAACAGCAGTCTTTAAGGGATTGTAGAGGAACAAAATCAATACAGTATGGTTATGAGAGCTATCAGGGAAGGGTAATTAGTATACGTTCTCTGGATTACATTTTTATTTCGCCCAAACCAATAGCTAATATTAATGGAGTAACATGTGCAAATAGTGTTCTAAAGTCTTAAGATGAATTATCTCTTTGTTCTTTACAACAAAATTATGAAATAGGTGCCATTATTATCCTTATTTTAAAGATGATGAAAGAAAGCCAAGGAAAGATCAATTAACTCATTCAGTTCATATAGACAACTGGCTGGGTTTTGAACCTAATCTGACTCCAGATTCTGTATGCCTAATTACTATGATCTGTCCTAATATCCATCATATCTAGAGAGAAAATACCAGTATGAAAAATTCCCCTTTATGACCCAGTTTTAGAAAGCAGAAAAGTGTGAGTGGCATTTATAGTGGGTAGAGGAATATTAGCCTTTTTTTTTAAGATTTTTTTTTTAATTTATTTGACAGAGAGAAACACAGCCAGAGAGAGAACACAAGCAGCAGGAATGAGAGAGGGAGAAGCAGATTTCCCACCAAGCAGGCAGCCTGATGCAGGGCTCGATCCCGGGACTCCAGGATCATGACCTGAGCTGAAGGCAGAGCCTTAACCACTGAGCCACCCAGGCGCCCCTTATATAGCCTTTTATTGAAATAGAGAATATTTTTCTTTAGACTCCATTAAAATTTCAAATGTTGAATATATGAAATATGATAAAATAATGATGGTCCTCAAATTATAATCATAGTTACATTTTGTTAATTTTTTAAATTTTTTTAAAGATTTTATTTATTTATTTGACAGAGAGAGAGATCACAAGTAGGCAGAGGGGCAGGCAGAGAGAGAGGAGGAAGCAGACTCCCCGCCAAGCAGAGAGCCCAATCATGAGATCATGACCTGAGCTGAAGGCAGAGGCTTTAATCCACTGAGTCACTTAGGCGCCCACATTTTGTTAATTTATAAAACTTGGAGATAACATATATCTATATCCATATATATATTATATATATAATATCCATTCACAATGTGGATAGTCACTCTTATTACCATTTACCACCAAACCCATACTCTATTTATGTCCAAAATATACTGACACACAGCAACACAGTTCTATTGCAATTGGGATATATCACACACACAAACAAAAGAAAGGGGTGTATTCGGAAAAGCAATAACAAAATATTTTCTCAACATGACCAAAGGTCTTCATTTTATTTTATTGCATTATACACTATCAGTTAAAAATTCAATTATTCATTATTTCATTCAGTAAAATTCTCTATGTAAGCCAAACCATACTAGGCACTAGTGGTAAGAGGTACAAAATTGAGCTTAGTTGTAGAGGCAGAGGTATACATGACAACTCAAAAGGTGCTTTGGTAGAAGCGTACATAGAGTAGGCAGGAATTCCTATCTCAGCCAGAGAACAGGCTGAGGGGAGAGGGAGTTTGAAGAAAACTTCCTAGAGAAACTGGAGAGTTGAACTCCTAAAAAGAAGGAATTAGCCAAGGAAACAAGTGAAATAGTGTTCCAAACACGGTAGGGCCATTGGGAAGCTTGTGAACTTCTAATTTCAACCTCTAAATGTAGAAATTTTGTAGCTGCTGCTGATATAGTGTCAGGAGGAATTGAATGCTGCAAGCAATTGATGATCCTTGCTATGGACACTGAAATTGATATTAATGACATGTAAGACACATGTTATCTTATGGCTATTTCTGGGTCACAACACAGGCTGAATCTGGGGGCAAGGAGGCAGGATATGATGCTCTGTGGATAGGTAAATGTTATTTCAAGGGTGTTCTGCTATCATTAGAAGTCTTGAGTATAGTGCAGAGGCATTAAAAAAAGTTTAACCAAGGGGACAGCTTGATAATCTCATTTCTGTAACAACAATTGCCATATTGTATTAAAAGTTCTTATTTTATTCTCTGATTTCCTCATTAAAACTCTAAGCTCTTTGATAACAAAGAAATACATCTTTCTATATCCTCAGTGAAAAGCTCAATTTAGTAAGTATTGAGGCGTTTTTTTCAGCATTTGAGAAAAAACATTTAAGACATAGTAGAACCTACAAGATTATAAAGACTCTGACATGTTATGAAGAATTGTCCAGAGAAATAAAATGAGCATTAGGTGTCACAGAAATCAAGAAAACTGAGACTTTTTTTCCAGGGAAGTTGGTACTTGTGCTAAAAACTTCAGAACAGTCATGTAGACATCTGATTAACGGCCACAGAACTCGTCACTTGGAAAGTTATAGCTGACCTTAATGACATATTATCAATAAAAATGTATGAGTGAAGTTCAAACTGCAGTGGGTTTAGGAGTGAAGGAGCAGGTGACAGTGGCTTATTCTTATATGAAGGTATGCTAAGAGGAACTAAAGGAACACAGAAAGTTTAGGGTAAGACTATGTGACTAATAAGCATCTCCTTAAGATTAGGATACCTACAGAAACATACAAAAATATGTAGTTATTTCCAATATACAGTATTCTAATTTGTTCTTGTTTTCCTGCCAGCCAGTATCTCTTCTGTTGAAGAGATGATAGTTTTAATCAGCATTAATGTACACTTTGGGGTTCCTGGATGGATCTGTCCCCAAGCGTCTGCCTTCTGCTCAGGTTTTGATCCCAGGACTCTAAGCTGCATTGGGCTCCCCGCTCAGCGGGAAACCTGCTTCTCCCTCTCCCACTCCCCTTGCTTGTTTTCCTGCTCTTGCTTTCCCTCTCTCTCTGTCCAATAAATGAAATCTTTGGGGGGGGGGTTAATGAACATTTCAAAAAGCAGTTCTGAAGCATGACACACTTTTCCACAGAAAGTCATCCTCAGCTGAAGCATATCTGAGTAGAATGTGCTAGAACAAACCTGAGGTTAGTGTGAAGACCATAAATATTTAGAAGATGGAGATGTGAAGAAGGAAACAGAAAGGAGGTAATTGGGAAGCGAGAGATAATCTCCATGAACTTCATAAAATTTCCCAGAGCCACACTTACGCTGGGGAAAGGCATAGGAAACACCTTCTCTAAAAACATTTTCTCTAGGTGTGAAATTAAGAAAGAATTATGATCTATAAATGGTGCTGGGAAAATTGGACAGCTATGTATAGAAGAATGAAACTAGACCGTTCTCTTATGCCACACACAAAGATAAACTTGAAATGGATAAAAGACCTCAACATGAGACAGGAATCTATCAAAATCCTAGAGGAGAACATAGACAGTAACCTCTTTGACATCAGCCACAGCAACTTCTTTCAAGACACATCTCCAAAGGCAAAGGAAACAAAAGCAAAATTGAACTTTTGGGACTTCATCAAAATAAAAAAGCTTCTTTACAGCAAAGGAAACAGTCAACAAAACAAAGAGGTAACCCAAGGAATGGGAGAGGATATTTGCAAATGACATCACAGACAAAGGGCTGATATGATATCCAAGATCTATAAAAAAAACTCCTCAAACTCAACACCCAAAAAGAAGATGATCACATCAAAAAATGGTCAGGAGACATGAAGAGGCACTTCTTCATAGAAGACATACAAATGGCTAACAGACACATGAAAAAAATGTTCATCATCACTAGCTATCAGGGAAATTCAACTCAAAAGCACACTGAGATACCACCTTACACCAGTCAGAATGACCAAAATTAACAAGTCCAGAAACAAGTGTTGGAGAGGCTGTGGAGAAAGGAGAATCCTCTTACACTGTTGGTGGGAATGCAAGTTGGTGCAGCCTCTTTGGAAAACAGTGTGGAGATTCCTTAAAAAATTAAAAATAGAGCTACCCTATGACCCTGCAATTGCACTACTGGGTATTTACCCCAAAGATACAGATGTAGTGAAAAGAAAGGTCATATGTACCCCAATGTTCACAGCAGCAATGGCGACGATTGCCAAACTGTGGAAAGAGCCAAGGTGCCCTTCAACAAATGAATGGATAAAGAAGATATGGTACATATATACAATAGAATATTATGCCTCCATCAGAAGGGATGAATACTCAACTTTTGTAGCAACATGGACCAGACTGGAAGAGATTATGCTGAGTGAAATAAGCCAAACAGAGAAAGGCAAGTATCACATGGTTTCATTTACTTGTGGTGCATAAGAGGTAATATAGAGGACAGTAGGAGAAGGAAAGGAAATGGGAAGTAGGGTAGATAGGGGAGGGAGATGAAACACTACAAACTCTGGACTCAGAAACAAACTGAGGCTCTTGGAGGGGAGGGGTGGGGGAATGGGTGAGCCTGGTGATGGGTATTGAGGACATGTATTGCATGGTGTGGGGCATAAACAATGAATCTTGGAACACTGAAAAAATAAAAAAAAATAAAAAACAAAAAAAGCCAAAGAAAAAGAATTAGGATCTAATATCATAGGTTTAATAGTTTCTAAAATTTAGCTTGAGAACTCTAGAGTTATAGAACATTTTTTTCTTAAGGAAATATCTAAAGAAAAGGTTTTCAATTCTGACTTAGAACACATCTTTTGATAAACAGCCTTTTCAAAAGTGTGCATCTATCAGTATGTATTCCATACTAGGAGACAAGTGATTGTATTCCACTCACAGATTTGGGCTCAATCTTTTAGTAATTGTAGTTGAAGCTTTCAACAGTTTAATATAATTGTGCTGAGTTACTACATTTTCTAAAATGACTATTAACTAAAGTCCAGCATTCATATTCTTTGGCTGACCCAGGATCCTTTAGATGATCTCTGGGGAACAACGTCTGTGAAGTTCTGTTTTAAACCATCACAATCTATTAATTTTGCTTAATAATCAAGCTGTACTTTGCCAAAAAGTATTTATTAGGATTTTCCCAGTATTAGAGAAAGAATCCTAAGACACTTAAGGAGTGGCTAGAGTCTCATGTTAAGAAATCAGACTCCTACACTTGAAAAATTAAGGCACACAGTACTAAAGAGGAGTCATTCTGCATGTGTGAACTATGCACTAGATGTAAAAATTTAATGATCTGTTTATTCTGTAATAGGTAGAACTGTAGAACCACGGTCTGGTAGCATTCAAGCATTATTCATACTGTCTGATGCTTTGATAATATATTCCAATAAGTGGAAGGCTCAGACGGAAATGAGCCTAAAAGGAAAAGGAATCACAGTCACACTGATTTATGTTGCTGAACTGAATTGCAGATATAAATCTGAAGTTGAAGAAACTCCTGTGATGACCACTTGAAAACATTTGAGAAGTTTTACTTCTGAAATTTATTGCAGGGTAAAAAGACAAAGCATAGTCAGATGAGGAAATGAAGAATATATGTGTGAATGCCTTAGCCAGAAAAAAATTGTTTCTGAAAGAGCAAAGCTTGTTTATGTATATATCTATGTGTCTTTGATCCAAGTATGTTTTACTTGACCATACTACTATGATATTTGACAGCTCAATTATCTTTATAATAAGTACACCGGCCCAACCTGCAATGCTTATCTCTTTGAGATAGCCCATTATTGTTCCCTTCAAGCGTTCTCACACTGTACAGCCCCGTTTCTTTGTTCACAGCTGACACAGAAGCAAATATGAGGCAATTAGATTCTCTGAAAGGGAGCTGTAAGTTTGAACTCAGTTAGAGACTGGGAGTGTGTAGCAATCAGGTACCAATCAGGGAAATAAAATCTAAACTGGGTAATTAAAACAAAGGTAATTTAATGCAGGAAGTTTGTTACATTTGTGATGAAAAAGCTATAAAGTCAATGGGGGAGAGTCAAGCAACACAAAAAGGAAGCTACTACCTACCTGGTTTGGAGGAAAAAGGGAATATATGGCATTGCCAGAGCTACTAGAGAACAAATCATCAAATGGCCTTGTCCTTGAGGAGTTAATGCTATAGAAAGGGAATAGGTAATAATTATAAAGCTTATCAAGTTTTAGTCTCTACTAAACATTTTGACTCAATGGGCTGCCCAGTCTACAGAGGGGATGTAGGACAGAAACCATAGCTTGCTAGGAAATGACTGAAGTAGACATTCCTCCTACTTGAGTCCTTGTAATAGCCACAGAGCAAACAGCTAAGGGTACAAGGTATAAGGTCTACATGGAACAGGTGAGAACTGCTGGCCAGCAATGATCTGCCGTGAAACTGCATCCTGGTCAGATGTTAACATGTCCCCCTGCAAGGGATGCAGTAGTTACAAGACTCAAAACATTCAGGGAAGCCCAAAGTAGGATGTACTTATCAAATATTTACAGTTCTTTCATATCTCCTCCAGGCCAACAGAATTTGCCAACCAACAGTCATTAGTAGCAATAACACATCACAAGATATTTGACATCATCTTTAAGTCTTCTCAGGGAAAAAGAACTGAGTTCATTTGAACATCTGATTCTCATACAGTGGGCAAAGACTTTTGTTAAATCTGACTCACAATAATCACAAAATAAAATATACATTATGGTAGAGGTTGGAAAATATTAGGGGGGAAAGAAACTTGAAGAGGATAAGAAACATTGGAAGTTCAAGGTGGTTCCAATTTTAAATATGGTGGTCAAGTGAGATGTCCATACTCTAAGATAGATCCCATGATCTTCACTATCTGGTAATTTTACCTTTATAACAAATGGAATATTCTAAAGATGGCAGGATGTCATTTATCTGATCACCCTACATATAACTGTAATGCCTTTCTATTCCTGACCTTGAGGAAGATAGCTGGTTATCAGGATGGCCCAAGTAGAAAGGAGCTGAAGGCAAACTTTGGCCAAGAAACGGAGTCTCTCATCCAACAGCCTATGAAGAATTGAATTCTGTCAACAACCATGTAAGCAAGGACAAAGATTCTTTCCCATTCAAGCCTCAGATGTGCCTGCAGCCCTGGCAGCTTTATGGCAACCCTGCAGAGGACACAGCTAAGCTAGGGCTGGACTCCTTACTCACAGACACTGTGAAAAAATCCATGTGCATTGCTGTAAACCACTAAATTGATGATAATATTGTGCAGCAATAGATAACTAATACATCAATGTAGTTCTCATTAACAAGGTGTTCAAATGTCACGGTCATGTGGTTCTCAGGGTGAAGAGTACATGGGGTAGAGGAAACAGAGAGCAAAAAATCCTAAAGTGGAAAGGTACCCGAAATGTTTCAGAGCTAGCAAGAGGCCAGAGCAGTTGGAACTGAATAAGCAAGGGAGATAGGAAGAGTTACATAGGAATTTATAAGCTCTCAGAAAGACTATGAGATTTTGAGTGAAATGGATACACATTAATTAGTGGATCTGAAAAAGATCACAGGTTATGGGTTAACATTTAAATAGCTTTATACAGGCTGGTGTAGTGAGAATAGGCTAAAGGAAATAAAAATAAATAATAAAAGGACCAGTTGGGCGGCTATGACAATAACCTAGGTGAGAGATGATGGTGGCCTGGATCACAGTGAGTGACAGTGTAAGTGGTGAGAAGTGGTTGGATTCTGGTTATATTTTGAAACTATAGCCAACAGGAGTTCCAGATTAATTATATATGGGGTGTAAGAAAAAGAAAACTCAGGATGACTACAGGGGTTTGAACAGGAACAACCAAGATAGAGAAAACTGTGAGTGAGCAGGTAGTTTGTTTTGTTTGGCTTGGTTTTGTTTTTCAGTGGGAAGGTGGTGAATGTCAGACACTCAATCAGGGACATACGACACCTGAAATGTCTATTAGTATCCAGCTGGAAGTGTTGTAACAGTATTGTGGTCATTAGTTCAGAAAGCAGACACAGCTTAGAGCACACATTTAGGTACTTAAAAACTGTAAGGCTGGACGGGCTTACCAAGGGGGCTGCTGTAGAGAGAGGTCAGAGCCATGGACTAAGTGCTGGAACCCTCCAAGGTTAAGTGGTTTTAAGGAAAGAAAAAAATCAGCAGCAGAGACAAAGACAACGGGACCAATAAATTGAAAGACAAACCAAGGGATTGTGGTTTACAGAGAGCCATGTAGGGAGAATGTTTCCAGGAAGAAGATGTGATCCACTATGTCAAATGCTACTGAAAGAAAAATTAAATTGAGAACCACTGGATTAGGTAGAAGTCATTGATAAATTTTGTTAAGAACATACTGAGAAAAAACATACTGAGAAAAGCCATGAGATTAAATGTGATTTAAATGCACAGTGGGTGTGGGGAATGGGGAATGAATCTTGGAACACTGGAAAAAAAAATTTAGTAACAATAAAAAAAAAATCAATCAATAAATAAAAATAAATGCACAGTAGCAGGTGCCTGGGTGGCACAGTCAGTTGAGGGACTGCCTTTAGCTTGGGTCATGATCCTGGGGTCCAGGACTGAGTCCCACATCAGGCTCCCTGCTCTGTGGGGAGTCTGCTTCGCCTTCTAACCTTCTCTCATCTTAGGTGTGCGCTTTCTCTCTCTCTAATAAATAAATAAAAACTTAAAAAAAATAAATGCACAGTAGCTTGTGGGATGAAGAACAAAAGTTAGGTTGTTATAGTTTTGAGATGAGGAAAATAAACACAGGAAAACTGACAATGTGGGATAGAGGAAGACTTCCTGGGGTGATAATTTCATGTAAATGAGAAAGGATGGGGTCTTCTCAAAAGCAAAGGCCTGGGTAGGAACAAAGAAAGTACATTTCTCAAAATAAAGAGGTGGCAGGGTGTGGATATACCAATGTTAGTAGATGAGAGTTTGCCAACATTTTTCCTTATTGCTTCAGTTTTAACAGTTAAACCAAACGTAAGACTATCAGCTAAGAATAAGGACGCAGAGGTGCTATTTATAGTTCAAGTATGAACTAGATGACATAAAATAATCATCTGGAAGAATGGGGGAGAGAATGAATGGGAAAGGGAGAACAGTTTCTGGGGAAGGTGAAGGACTGACCTATATTTCCTGATCAAAATTTGAACTGAAAGGTGTCACAATTGTATTTTTGTTTTGTTTTGCCTTTTTTTTTTTTCCTATTGATATTCAAGTGGTCAGGTGCAGGTGTGGAATAACTGAAGACTTGGAATTAGCCAGGGCTGAAAGTTTGCAGAGCACCAGGCAAAATAAAGGAGGCAAGAGGGTTGAGAATATATATGAAATGGTTATTATAGCAATTATAATTCTCAAACAAATTATACAAATATAATCTAATTATAACCACTAGACTTAAGTGGAATAAGGAGGGGAAAATGGGACACCAGGGATATAAAGAAAATGAACAGACAAAATCCTCCACCAATTTGTGATAGTATAGTGGAAATATTGCTATAGTTAGGTACTGAAGGTGGTAAATCGTAAAATAAGAGGTGGTGGTCAGTTAATAGGATGTCTGAAATTGAGAATTTAAAGGTGCCAGTTATTTGGTAATGAAAAAGATCTTTGATATATCTCTGGGAATCAGTCTCCAGGTAGTTTGCAGGGTTCATGGAGGTGATATGGAAAGGACATATCGATGCATATCAGAATTGCCCAGAATTTAGTTAGTAGTGGTACTGGGTAGAATGAACACGCCAGGAGATACAAATCATTAGGAAATGAGGCAGCATATCCTGGCAGCCAATAGGAGGACAACTGTGAGGGGTAGTGTTTGATATAGTCTTATGACATGAATTACAAAGTTGAGTGTTTTAATGGAGGAAACATAGAAAATAGACTCCAGGCATGAGTGAAGAGTAGGGAAACAACTGATTTCACCTACTGATTTGATTGACGGGGAAGAAAAAAGAGCCATCACCTGACAGGGTTCTGAGTTAAACAGTGTTCTCATGGTAGTAACCTGGTTTTACTTAACACAGAAAGTAAAAAAGTAATGTTCCGATTGGCTTGTTTGGATACTACATTTCACAATGTCCCCTGAACCCACCAATCCATTCTCCATAGCATAACTAAGCAATATTTTTTTTATAAAGCAACTATGATTGTGGGACTCTTTCCCTTACATTATTTTAATGGTTTCTAAGTCCTTTCAGGGTTAGGTCCAAACCCCACAATTTCAACGGTCCAGTGCAGTCTGACACTTTCTTATACTTCCAACCTCAACTCCTACCACATTGCCCCTTCCACACTGTATACTGAGCACACTGAAGTACCTTAAGTTTCCTGAAAACTCTAGCCATGTTCTCTTGCCTTCTAGTTTTCACAAACACACAGGTTCTTTCTTTTCCCTAAAACATTCTTTGAATTTTCCTGGTACCATAATCATTATCATTCCATCATCAGCATCTAATATTATTTGTTTTAGCAAGTTTCCTGATGACCCTCCCAGTCCAGACTAGTGTTCCTCCTTCATCCTTCTAAAACAATATATGCATCTTCATTCTCATTGCCTCTCATAGAAAACTCATGAGCAGGCACCATGTCTATCAAGTTTACTCTTGCAAATCCATTATTGAGTGCTATGCCTAAGAAGTAACAATGCTCAATAAGCAATGTTTAAACATAGGAAGAAGTGATGAAGTATGTATCAATATATTAATTTAAAGAGAGAAGTATCAGAAAAAGAAATGCAGTCCCCAAAACTTTCAATTTATTTGCATGTAAGAGCCACGGAGAAATACAGAAAATTAGAGATGCTGTTATTAAAGTATTATTGTACTCACAGAAAAGGCCAATCAAAAAATGGCTTAATTCTAAGATAGTATCGGAAAACAAAAACTGTTTACCCAAGAAATTCCCATGAAGATACCAGAAAAAATACATGAATAGATACACCATAATGTTTTCCTGGTAAGTCTCTAAATAAAGAGGGACTGTTGTTCTATGAAAATCTTAAATTTGGATATTCAATATTCTCTTCTTTTAAAGGTCAGAAAGGTAAAAGCAATTGCCTTAACCTTTTAATATAGTCTTGACTGTTCTGATTTGTTCTAGTATAGATTTTACTTTCAAAACAATTCCTTAAACCACAACATGAGTAATAATCCATAAACTCAAAAGAAATGAAAAATGTTTCAAATATGTTACTTACATAAACTATATGACAAATATGGAATGAATGATTAAGAAGGACCACAATATACAATACAGGACAACTATCTCAGGTAGATTTTTATACAATCTGAGCTTAAGGTATGAATTTGTTACCTATTAAGGACATAAAATAATTGTTCAAAGCTATTATTATAAAACAAAATTTGGAATTACTTTATTGAAATACCAATTCCTCTGTGCTCTTCTTATAACAATGCAGAGTTGATATTTGAGTTGACATTTAGAAAATACAGAAGAAATAAATACAACTAAATTTTAATTTTGATTATAAAATACAAAGAATATCATTTTCTATTGAGTCAAAGAATTTTAACAAAATTTCTTTATAAATGCTCAAGAAAATCCAATGTAACAAGAATAATTTATCCAAAGATTGTTACATTTTACTTATAAACATAACTCTCCTGAAACACTATCTGTTCAGGAAGTCATAGCAATATGAAAGGCTAAAGCCTGCCTGGGGGTGAAGAAGAACAGGCAAGAAAGGTTTCACTGGCTGTTCCATCTAAAGTGAAATCATATGCTTTCATCCTACTTCTTAAAACGTCTGTGCGTCTGTGTACAACTGGTGTGGGCAGTGGAGATTACCACCCATTTAACAATTTATGCTAAAACATAAAGCTGCTGTTTAGCACCACACCCAATCACATATCCCAAACAGATTTATTTCATGGAGGTTTTCTTTGTAGTTAACCAAAACTGTATTTTAAATGATCTGTTTAGCATAGTATGAAAACTCAGAACAATAAACTAAAAGCACATGATTCTCCATTCTTCATTCAACTTATAACATTTCTAAGCACATTGTCTTATAAACTCCTAATATCAACGTGCTATTTTAGGCTATAATTTTACAAAAATTAAGGTATCGTCTTTAGTTATAAATTAGTATGTTCCTATTTTGTCATGGCTCCTAATTTTGAAGCACACAATGTGAAATGAACTTTTCAAGTGAGTATAAGTTATCAGTGACCAAAGATAATGTTTCCAGTTACAGGTATCAGATAATATATATATAATATTTAATATATACACATATATATATATTTTTTACCCTTCCCTTTCTTTTGTCTTTCTCTCACTCTCCCTTCCTTCCTTTTCTTCCTCTCTCTTTCCTTTTCTTCCTTCTTTCTTCCTTCCTTCCTTTCCTTTTTCTATCTTTCCTTCTTTCTCTCTCTCTTTCTTTCTTTTCTCCCTCCCTTCTTCCTTCCTTCTTTTCCCTCCCTCCCCCCTCCCTTCCTTCTCTCTTTCTTCACTCTTTTTCTTTCTTTCTTTCTTTCTTTCTTTCTTTCTTTCTTTCTTTCTTTCTTTCTTGTCTTTTAATTTTTAGATGATCAATTTACATGCATGGCACTATCTGCTCATTCATTATCTGCAGTTCAAGGTAATGATTCTACTGACATTTTATTTTTTTAGTACATTATAAAATCCCTATGTTCACCTAATACATCTTCTGCAATCTTTATTTACTTGTTCCTTTTTTTTTAACAAAAATGGGATCATAGCAGATTTAACATGAATGTTTTAGAAATTTCTGTACTTTTCACTGATAAGCTTAATATCAAGAAAACAGACACTGTGAATAAAATAATGAAACGTCACATTGCCATGAAGTTTATGTCTATGCAGAAAAGAATGAGGTATGAAATAGGATCAAAGGTTAAAAAAGTAAATTAAATGGAGGTTTTAAATAACAGAAGAGAGAGCAAAAATATTAATTGTATATTATATTAATTAAATATGTATATACATCTATAATAACTAATAAAAATATTTTAAAGGATTGATAATTATCCATTTTCAAATGGTAATTTTCAGAAAACTCAAAAGATATCTTTCACTCCTTTAATCATACATTATAACTCAGTCTCAATGGTATAAAAAGAATTTCTTCATAGTAAAATCATTGGCATACACTCTATCTTTAATTATCTGCAATAAAACCAGAGAAATGGATAACCTTAGCCAAAGAATACTCTTAATTTCATTTGGAAAAACAAAACCCAAACAACACATCTTGGAATAATTAATCTTCAAGCCTTTTCTGTGCTATTAATTAGTATTGAATGTAATAAGATTTTGTAATAGATAGTTTAACACTGATTGCTATTTTGATCTCCATTTAAACAGTAATTATAATTAAATTCAAATATGCAATTATTATGAAAGGTTTTTTCCTTATAACTGTCTCATATTAAATTTTTACTAAATAAAGCTTAAAGCTTTTCCCTTTGAACCATGATTCACTTCTCTACCCATATGGCTTATTGCTACTTCTATTTCCATTTGTCCTCTGCTTTGTGTTTATCATTTTCAGATTTTTTTCCCCAGGAGCTCACAGCTTCATAAAAATATCCTAGAGAAGTTCATGAGACATACAAACTTTTTGAATATAGGGAGCTTTCCTTCATGAGTTTTTATAAAAATCATTCTCCTCAGTAACATAAATATACTTTCTATATTATTTCATGTTATTGGACTAGTATAACAAAATATATACAGATGGTATCAAAATATCTAGGGAAACACAATAAAGAGTCTACTGCAATCAATAACTTCAAACTTGACTAGCTGATTTTGGAAACTCCAAGAAGGGGCAATCTGATATATAAAACATTGACATAACTCAACAATAACATTCTTTATGTTTGCTAAAACCATCACTTACTGGAAGAGAGAACCTAGAGAAGATGGAAAACGTTCTTTTGTTGACCTCTTGGATAAAATCGTCCCATTAGAGGTGCTTACATTGTTTCAGAGAATTTTAGTAGGTGGGAGGTTGCTTTTCATTAAGGGGAAATCCCTTGAGTTTTAGTTAAAAACATTTGCAAAAAATGGGCAAATGCTTCATGTGTAGCTGATCCTCATTATTTTCTTACTTAGAAAAAACTATTATTTCCAAATTTATTTCTCTTCTGTTTCTAGGAAAAACATATCATAATGAAATATACTGACCATATTGAAATGTGCTCTGTACATTAAAGGTAGCTGGACGCATTCAGTGAAAAAGACATAGAAGATAAAGTATTTTCAAATGTATCATGAAAGAGTAGATTTAAGTCATGATAATCTTTAAAGCCAAAAAGACAAAAAAAAAAAAAAAAAAAAAAAAAAAAAAAAAAAAAAAAAAAAAAAAAAAAAAAAAAAAAAAAAAAAAAAAAAAAAAAAAAAAAGAAAAGAAAAAATAAAAGAAAAAAGAGAGAAAGAGAAGAAAAAATAAAGGTAAAACGACATCAGGATTATTACACCAGGATGTTTCAACGACTATTTTGTCTAACCTGTTAAAATTTACTCTAAATTAAATTTCTATATTATCCATCACAAAACCAATCATTTACTGCACAATTATTACTGGTGCTATACATGGGCTATTTGACAATAAATAATTGATATGATTATACTCAAAAGAATATTTACTTCTGGACCTCTAACTGACAACAGAAATTTCCTTTTTTTAGTTGTCTATTCTTGTTGATGAAGTGATGAAAAAACAAAATCACTGTGATCCCATGACATCTCAGTTGCTTTCTATGTATGGTTAAGATTTGCATCAAGATTGTATTTTAAGTTTCATTAAGAAACTTATATTCTACTCTTTTTAATCCTTTGTTCTCATTTCCTCTTAAAATCATTTATTTTAAAATCTAATTTTCTCCATTCCTCATGGTCATCTCTGCCCTCACCTCAGTCCGTGTGGTTACCAACATGGAGTCCAAATTCCTTTTAGAGCATTTGAAGATTTAAATGGGTATCTAGTGTCAACTACCAACATTAAAAAAAACCTAATGGAAATTTTATGCATGTGCTCCATACGTAATCATACAGTCATCAGATGTCTGTTTAGTTTATCCTATGTTTGGTGTTGCAGGGGTCGATAATGGTAATTCAGTAAAGTAAATGTATGACTTAATAAAAGCTGTTTTTTAAAATAACCTTTTAAAAATATGAAACCATGGGCAAAAATTAATAATAAGTACAAAACACTTGGAAGAAGGTAACTGAACCAATTCTGAGGACATCTATTACTAAAAAGGCCCCACCTCTGATATCTCTACTCTGATTTTCTTCATCACTAGAATTTCTTCTTCACCAGACACAACTATATTTTCATCAAGTCACTTGTCCTGTTCGAGAATATGAAACATTAACTTTCAAGTTCTTTCTTGGCTCTCTAGACAATTCATTATTTGGTCCTATACCTGACACAAAATAAAATATTTTCCTTTAGTGTCATGATAGATTTTGTTATGCACAATTTTTGAATAGATAACAACATTTATAAATAGAATATGAGATTATATAGACTCTAAAGTAGATGATATCAGGGCACCAGGCTGGATCAATCAGTAGAGCATGCAACTCATAATCTTGAGGTCGTGAGTTCAAGCCCTACATGGGGGGTGGGGTGGAGAGATTACATAAAAATAAATAAATAAATAATGAATGAATGATTAAATAAAATCTTTAAAAAATAGATTCTATCACTTTGATTCACAATATGCTGAAATGCTGAGAACTTGTCATCAATACGTACATATTTAAGAATACTTATATGTAGTCACCAGAACTTTTCAAAATACTCTAGTGACTTACCAAGTATCTACAATGGCGTCAATGAATAATTTAGGTGCACCTTAGCACAGTTAAAAAATACATATGTTAAAACCTGTTTTTTGGGAATAATTTACCAAATGTGTTTTCAATGTGAGAAAGATCTTTCCTCTAATTCCTATCCTTTTAATTACTGGCATTTTTAGTCAAGCAACAGTTATGTAACTGTAATATATATTTTCTAGGTGCTACAGGGATCTTGAGTCTCAGTTAAACTAGAATCCTTCTTCACTTTCCAAACATGAGAAAAATTGTGAGAAAAATAAATTTAAGTTAAATTCTTGTCTTAAGATATAAAAATACATACCAGTCTTTAAACATAGTTCTTACTAAACTTTGCATTTTGTTTACTTACTTCTTTTAAAAACTTAAATACAAAAATAGAAGATTGAGTTCTGTTCAGTCAAGTTTATATAATGAGCTGGAATTGTGTTTGTGTTTATGGACTCATTTCTTAGCAGGAGGCATTTTTTCCAATAGTAGTTTTATGATATTAATCTGTGTGAAAATTATGGATTATGTCTTATTTTCTTTTCTGTTTTCCTTAAGTGGGAAGGGGAATATTAGTAAATCTATGAATTAATACAGGAAGATTTCTTTGTACCCAAATCTATATACATATTTAGTTACTAAAGAATTTAAACATGAAAGAGGAATAGGAATTCTATTTTCGTCCTTCTACATCTGAAAATTTCTTATGCTTCATGAAGATTCTGATGCACAATTTTATGTTGTAGTTTAATTTTATCATCATTTTACATGCCATCAAAAAAAAGCTATTAAATGTGCTGGAATAATAGATTTTAGGAATTAATTCATCCTCGTAAAAAAGAAAAAGAAAAACTATGTATGGAGAAGAAAGAACATTTCCATCTTTATATACAGAAGTTTTTCTTTTTTTCTTTCTTTCTTTTTTTCTTTCCTTTTCTTTTCTTTTCTTTCTTTTCTTTTTTTGGAACATTTTTAGAACCTCCATCACTTTTGGCAAACAGCATACCAGTTTCATCCAAATTCTAAAGCTGGGAGTTGATCCAAAACTCTGGTAGTCAGAGATCTGCTAAGTGTGTTGTTGCTCTATTACCTGACACTTTTGGCTCAATTTGAAGCATTTTTTTGTTCACTTTTTGTATTTTCTTTTCCTATTGTTGAAATAAAAGAGTTATGAAAAAGCTGCTTCTTCAGTACAAAAATCTCAATCTTTTAATAGTGTATCTCCATATTCAAAGTAATTTACTAGAATTAATAGTTCAAATAATTAAAAAAACTGGTTCGTTTTTTTGCATATCAAAAAATAAATTACAGTTTTTAAATCTTTCAACCAGTTGCATGAAGTGGATTTTTAAAGAGTGTTAATGATATTCCTTTACAGAACTAAATGAAATATTTGTTATCAAATTTTAATAGCTGTTAATGCTTAAGATTCTGAGTTTTTTTAAATGATTGCACATTTTATTTTTTTTGATAGCACATTTTAAAGAATGATTTTTAATCAGATAATTTATAGACAAAAATCTAAAATATTACTAAATACTATATAGTTTTACTCTAATAACTTTGGTTTAGTCATTACTTTGGTCATATATACTTTGCGGCTTACCAAGAGTACATAATCTCTGAAAAATAAATTTATAAAGGCATTTGATACATAGATTCCATTAACTCTATAATATGTCTTCAAGAATATCTGTTGTTTCATGAGTGTATCTATGGAAAATTTGTTACCAGTTTCTTCTGGCCACCTTGGGAAATACAAGGTACCCAAGAATAATTCAAGAAAAGAAAGAGAAGTACAGGATCCTGGCATTTAAAATCATATTTCTCAGAGCTTCAATATATTGATCTGTTGAAACAGAAAATGACTGGGGCATCTGCATGGCTTAGTCAGTTGAGCATCTACCTTCAGCTTGGGTCATGATCCTGGTGTCCAGGGACAGACTGCCATGTGGGGTTCTCTGCTCAGTGGAGAGTCTACTTCTCCCTCTCCCTCTGTTCCTCCCTCTACTAATGTTCTCATTCTCCCTCTCTCAGTCTCTCAAATACATAAACAAAGCCTTAAAAAAAAACACAGAAAATTATCTATGTTAAAATTTATTATAAGAGGTAGGTAAATGGGTATCACTTTGTTAAAGATACACATGATGGCACTTTTGTCTGAATTTTTCACTTTTAAGTGGCCAGGCCAGGTGGTATCACATGCAAGACTAACATTTAATTTCAGCATTTCCCAATGTTTCTCAAAGCATTGTGCTCATAGCATATTAATGTTGTTGAAGGGGAGGGAGCACAGAAAAAAAGTTTTGAAATGTATTAGGTCAGGGGCGCCTGGGTGTCTCAGCTGGTTAAGCGACTGCCTTTGGCTCAGGTCATGATCCCTGAGACCGGGGATTGAGTCCCACATCAGACTCCCTGCTCGGCGGGAAGCCTGCTTCTCCCTCTCTCACTCCCCCTGCTTGTGTTCCCTCTCTGGCTGTGTTTCTTTCTGTCAAATAAATAAAATCTTAAAAAAAAAAAAAGAAAAAAGAAATGTATTAGGTCAGGAAACTGGTGGGTAAATAAAATGCACGAAATGTTCTTTCTGTAGAACTGCTTAAAGTCTAAGAGAGGATAATCAAATGCACTTGTTCTTATCTTCTGACAAGATTCAGTTCAATGACACTTGTTTGATTTCCATTGTTCTAAGTGATCAGTCTATCTAACCAAGGAAAAGAGACTGGACTTGGATATGGTTATGCACAGGAATGAAGCCACCAGGAAGTTGGTTCACATGATTTTGCATATAAATAGGGTGCTTTTTCTATACTTAGGCAGGTTAGATCTACCCACATTCTATTTTATCAGATCACTAAAGGAAAAAAAATATTAAATTTTCCTTATGTCAATAATTCCCAGATTTCTGTGACTATTAAAAAAAATCGTTTGAATGACTGTTGAAACAGAGATTTTTAAGGCCCCACACCAGATCTCCTGATTCATAATCTCTGGATAAGTCACCTGGGAACTCTAACTTTTTTTCACCTTTGGCATCTTATTAAGAACAAAAGAGCTAGAAAATCATTTGTTAGGACAGATAATAGAGTCTATTTAATGTAGGTTGTCTATGTTTACTGATAGTGAATTTCAGTCATTCTCATGCACAACAAAACTCAAGCTTTATGAATTTTCTGAATTCTAGCAATCCCTCTAGTACTTAGACTATCACAATATGTGCAAGTCAGATGATATTTACAAATTTAAGGTCGAGTGTGCACACTGCATTTCTTATGGTATATAAGAAATTTATGGCATATAAATTTTTAATTTACTTTTTAAAAATTAAAATATTGAGGTTAAATCTAATATATGTATATACATCTACATATATACATCTACATAAACATAAGCTTGGATACAGAAATGCATAGAAGAATATAGAAAAAATGATTTTTGACAAATTTTATCTATTACATGTAAAAGGAAACCTTATAATCCTATAATCAGTTTCATATTCTTAAAATATAAATATTTGTGCAATGCAGACATTTTCTTCAGATATATTTGTTTCACTTTGCAAGTTTAAGAGTTCTCTTAAATATGATTCAATGTTTTTAACATGAGTTTTTTAAATGTGGAAAATATTCTCATTGTATATATATGTATATGTATATATATATGAATGAGAAAGAAGTTTTTACAAGCCATTAAATAATATAACCTTTCAAAAAAATCCACTGAGTAGCCATTAAGTAGTAAGAACGATGCTAGCACTGAACAGTGAAGCAGATACGAAGAATAACACAGAGTTCCTGCCCTCAAAGAACTCATTGCCTAGCAGAAACAGATATATAAACACACAGTAAACACATCACATGACAAATTTCAAGGAAGCCAGAGGTCTATGAGCACCTTGAGAAAGATTATAAAAGAATTACCTAAAGAGGAGCATTGAAGGAAAAGCAGAGGGAGTTCATTAGATGGAGAAGAATAGTAAGTCACAGAGGCAATGGTGGAGACATGAGAACTGTGAATAGGTATGAGCAACTTGTCATGGCTAGATGGTGGTGACACGAGTATGAGAAGCATAGACATGACCATCTGTTGACCCTAGAAGGCAGACTCAAGTAAGGTAATGGATGAAACACATTAAGCATTTTTCCAGGTGTATTTGGACCCACAGCCATTAAGCATTAAAGATATTTAAAAACAGTGATAATAATGGCTGAAGGTTGGGGTTGGGATAGAGACAGTGTAATATGACGTGCACAGAGCATTGAGATCATGGGTCTGCCTCTTGGCTGATTATCTGAATTGAGTGGGGAGTTATAAAAACATGATGCCTAATAGTACATGATCTATTACAGCAGAATTTCTGTATGGGGAACTGAGCGGTGGAACCAAGGCAAGAATATTGTTTAAAGCTCCCAACTCAATTCTAATGTGCAGCCAAAGTTGTGATCCAATTAGCTTGTTGGTTCTACTGGGTTAAAGTGTTGATCCATGTGTGCAATAAGAGGGAAGGAGACATCTAGAGTTTGACTACTGCGGTTTCTTGAGAGAGGAACTGGATAAACAGTTAAGCATTAATGCTGATGGAAATGTGAGAGGACAGCTGTATATTGTGAACATGACTATGAATCCAATTTTTGAAATTTTGAATCTAAGGAAATGCATTTTACAATATTGTAAAGACTCTTCCTGCACTTGCTCATGAACTTTTGTTGGTTTGGGAGAATGAAAAAGCCTATAAGGACGGAAGGAAAGGAAAAGTAAAGAAGAATTTAAATATTTGGCCTCTATTTCTCCAGCCTCTGGAAGCATTCTGTTTATCTTGTATTAGTCTCGGTATTCTTCATTTAGTCTCTATTTCAACAATCACTTATTCCTTCTGTGAGCTGGGTTTTGGACAAGAGGTTCTGCAAAGAAGAATAAAACCTATTCTCAATTCCATTTAATACCCATCTTCTTTCCAGACTCTAGCACTAGTATTCCTTGCCTTAATTTATTAAATGTCACTTAGGCTGGGCAAATTTTACCCACCCCCAAAGTAGAAGATTTTTAAAGTGAAAAGCTAATTAAGACAAAGGAGAGACATATATTTAAACTGTGTCATTTTTTTGAGGACACAGAAAGATTTCAGAGTACACTTCATTAACCAGAACACATTAGGTAAAGTAAAAATGTTCTAGTGGGTTTAGCATAAGAGGAGTTATTTGTCCCAAAGTGATGTCTGCATGTATGGGTAATCATCCTAATAAAGTTTGTATTATCTCAGCACAGCAATCTATGATTTCTCCAAGCTAAAAAAAAGTAAGAAACAAATCAAACTACTCCAGGGTATTAGTTACAAAGGAGTATAACATCTCAGCATGCAGTCTAGCTTCCCAAGTCAATGGTTAAAATCCACACTCAGTTGTTTACACAAAGAACAGTGTTGACTAGTGAATGATAAAATAAACAATGCCTGATCCTCTGCATTCTGTGTAGAGATAAGCCATGCTTAGCCTTTTCCCAGTGAGTATTAAACTAATACACTATGTATTTTCCATATTTAAAAATGTCAAGTCTCCTTCATCATCTCCAGTTTCAATTATTTCTAGATTCCTAGAACTTAGATGTGTTAAAACTACAGTGTAATGAATAGAGTTCAGAATGACCAAAGGTACAATATCTCTTAAGAAATAGTGATATAGGGGCACCTGGGTGGCTCAGTTGGTTAAGCGACTGCCTTCGGCTCGGGTCATGATCCTGGAGTCCCGGGATGGAGCCCCATGTCGGGCTCCCCGCTCGGCGGGAGGCCTGCTTCTCCCTCTCTCACTCCCCCTGCTTGTGTTCCCTCTCTAGCTGTGTTTCTCTCTGTCAAATAAATAAATAAAATCTTAAAAAAAAAAGAAAGAAATAGTGATATAGATCAAAGTCACATTTAAACTTTCAGGTATTACAGAAACAAGGAGTGATTAGTAAGGAGAAACCATGCAACTGTAGTATTTATCAGAAAATTTAGCAGAAAGTCTAGGTAGAGATTTTTAAGAAAGAAGAGATAAGAGCTTAATAGTGGTATAAAATATTAATGAATAGTACTCATGGTTCAATGCATTTATATTAAATAATAAATAATTAAATAGTTGAAGTTTAAATTCTTGAATATATTCAAGAAAATAAAATATATTTTTCAAACTACGTAACAAGACACAAGCTTGTTAGAATTACAAGCCCAAGTAATTTTACCTAGGTTAACAGTATCACAGAGTTGGCATTTAATCACAAACAAACATAACCTTTAAAGGATTATTTTTCTTACACTATTAGGGCATATAGTACAAACCCATACCAGCTTGACCATAACATGCTAGAGAGATCCAATTAAGATTAAATGCAATATGGATATATCTGCTAATATTTTTGGATGTCCTTAGGAGTAAAATGAAACAGAAATGAAAACAGAGGCAGAAGATTAAATTATTAATTCATATAACCCAAAAGTAATGAATTAAAAAAAATGAGAATTAGTAAGAGTGGCTAATAAATTACCAGTTGCAACATAAACATGGAATTATATTCAACATATCAATAATATCAAACTATAAAATACAACAAAATCTCACTTTTAATAACAATCAACATATAAAGTACATTGGAATAACCCTAATAAGAAAAATGTGTTATATGTAGGAAGATAACCTTTAAAAACATGAAAGAGTATTTTCTTTTTTTTTTTAAAGTAAGCTCTATTCCTAATTGGGCTTGAACTCATGACCTTGAGACTAAGAATTGCATGCCATACTGACTGAGCCAGCCAAGCGCCTCTAAAAGGCGCTTACATTTCTCACATTTCTTAAAAAATGTGAATAATTTGGGCACCTGGGTGGCTCAGTGGGTTACACCTCTGCCTTTGGTTTGGGTCATGATCTCAGGGCCTGGGATCGAGGCCGCATCGGGCTCTCTGCTCAGCAGGGAGCCTGCTTCCTCCTCTCTCTCTGCCTGCCTCTCTGCCTAGGTGTGATCTCTCTCCCTTCAAATAGATAAATAAAATCTTTAAAAAAATAAAAAATAAAAAATATGAATAATTTAAGACAAATATAATTTTGGTGATGGATACCCTGATTACTTTAAAGCTGCTGAACATTTTCATACTTCCGTAGAGGCTGAAAACAATGCCCATCTAAATATCACTGGGAATTGTGTGAACTTGATCAAATTATTCTAAGAGTACTTACAGTTGCATTCTCATCAATAAAACTACCTGTCAAATGGAAAAGAAGGAAGCTTACATATTTTATGAACTATATTTTATAGCTCCTATTAATAAATAAATGGTTAAAAATGACAATGTGACTAAAATGTATTCCTTATTATTAACACAATAATTTGGAGTTAAAATAAAATGTTGATGTTGTGAGAACATAGAAAGTTAGTGAGTATCCATCATTTATGAAAATGCATAATGTTGTAATGCTTTCAGAAAGCAGAAAGATATATTTATCACAATTCTTTTTTTTTTTTAAGATTTTATTTATTTATTTGACAGAGAGAAACACAGCTAGAGAGGGAACACAAGCAGGGGGAGTGGGAGAGGGAGAAGCAGGCTTCCTGCAGAGCAGGGAGCCCGATATGGGGCTTGATCCTGGGCCTCTGGGATCGTGACCTGAGCTGAAGGCAGTCGCTTAACCAACTGAGCCACCCAGGCGCCCCTATTTATCACAATTCTTAACAATATTTATAACATTTCACTCAGGAATTCCAATTCTGAAAAATATATAAATAGTTCAGAGGAACCACAATGTTCAACAGGGTTTAATTTATAACAGTCAAAATTTGGAAGCAAATTTGAAAATCTGAATATACATTATATAGGGATGGTTACACAGAACTTTATGCCATCATTATATACATATTTTGGTCATCATTAAAATTATACTTTCAACTCCTATAAATATATGGAAACAAAGAATACAATATTAATTGAATAAAAATCAGAGTATTATATTTTATGTATTTTTCAACTGTCATAGACAAATACTTATGGACAAAATGAAAGGATTTCATGAGATAAAATGTGGAGAAATAAAATGATTTAAGCTAATAACATTTTTATCCAGAATTACAGAATTTTTATAGTGAACGAGACCAGAGTCACCAAATTTAAAAATCACTCGACCTTATGCCAGGACAATTTAGATAGTGTCAGAGGATTGCTCCCTACAGATATACTTCTATACAACTTTCACCCTTCTACCAGGCCAAGAGCTTATCTGACCAAATTACAAGTTCCAGATCACACAAGGTGCTTTACATCATCTTGTCTAACAAAAAATGAATTTCCCAATTAGAAGTTTTTATGCTAACAGCTCCTCTCTGGTACACAACAGGTGAGGTTCATGTGCCTCACATTGTCCCTATTTCATTCCCTTGCTTGCAGTGCCTATCACTACTGAGTGAAACAGCCTTCCCTTTTTCACCTCCATGCTATATAGTCTTCCTCATGTTTTAGGTCATGGCTTGAGTCCTTCTTATTTAATAGTAAAATCAGCAATTAGTAATACTAAGAAATTAAAAAAAACAATCTCATTCATAATTGCACAAAAATAATGACATACCTATGAATAAACCTAATCAAAAAAGTTAAAGATCTATACTCTGGAAACTATAAAACTCTGATGAAAGAAACTGAAGACAACACACAAAAAGATGGGAACAAATTCTGTGTTCATGGGTTGGAAGAACAAATATTACTAAAATGTTTATATTACCCATGGTAATCTACAGATTTAATGCAATCCCTACCAAAATACTAACAGCATTTTTCACAGAACCAGAACAAACAATTACAAAGTGGTATAGATGAAAACAGTATGGTACTGGCACAAAAATAGACACACAGATCAATAGAATAGAAGAGAAAACCCAGAAATAAACCCACAATTATATGGTCAATCAATCATTGACAAAGAAGGAAAGAATATCCAAAGGGAAAAAGATAGTCTCTTGAACAGATGGTGTTGGAAAATTGGACAGCAATTGGACATGCAAAAGGATGAAACTAGACACTTTTTTACACCATACAGAAAAGTATGTGTGCTGCCAAAGTGAGCACTCACCACACAGAAAAGTAAACTCAAAATGGATTAAAAACCTAAATATGAGATCTAAAACCATAAAAATACTAGAAAAAAACTCAGGTAGTCATGTCACTGACACAGGCCATGCAACATTTTTTCTAGGTTAGTCTCCTGAGGCAAGAGAAATAAAAGCAAAAACAAACTACTGGGACTACATCAAAATAAAAAGCATCTCCCCACAAAGGAAATAATCAGCAAAACTAAAGGGCCGCCTATGGAATGGGAGAGATTTGCAAATCACATATCCAATAAAGGGTTGGATTCCAAAATATATAAAGAAATGATACAATTCAGCATCTAAAAACCAACACCCCCGAAAACACCAAAAAATTATTCATTCAATTAATAAAGGGGCAGAAGAGATGAATAGACATTTCTCCAAGGACGACATACCCATGGCCAAAAGGCACATGAAAAGATGCTGAACATCACTTATCATCAGGGAACTGCAAATCAAAACTAGAATGAGATATCATGTCATACCTGTCAGAATGGCTGAAATAAAAAAGCAAGAAATAACAAGTGTTGGTGAGGATGTGGAGAATAAGGAACCCTTGTGCATTATTGGTAGAAATAGAAACTGGTGCAGCCACTGTGGAAAACAGGATTGAGGTTCCTCAAAAAATTAAAAGTAGAGCTATCCTATGATCCAGCAATCACACTATTGGGTATTTACCAAAAAAAACAAGGCTACTTCAAAGGGATACATGTACCTCTGTATTTATTGCAGCATTATTTACAATAGCCAAAGTACAGAAGCAGCCTAAGTGTCCATTAAAAGATAAAGAAGATGTGGATATATATCATATATACATATATATAAACATATATATACATACATATATATGTATATATATATGATGCTAACTGAAGTAAGTCTGGCAGAGAAAGACAAATACCATACGATTTCACTCATATGTGAAATTTAAGAAACAAATGAAATGCACAAAGGGAAAAAAATGAGAGGGGAGAGACAAACCAAGAAAGAGATTCTTAACTACAGAGAACAAACTGATGATTACCAGGCGGGTCATGAGTGACAGGATAGGTTAAATAGGTGATGGGGATTTAGGAGTACATTTTTCATGATGGGCACCAGGTGTTGTATGGAAGTGTTGAATCACTATACTGTACGCTTGAAGTTAATATAACACTGTATGTTAAATATACTGAAATTAAAATAAAATAAAACAATTAGTAATAATAAGCATAGTAAAAACAGCAATAAAACATATGATAAAAGAAACATAATTGAGAGATTACTAGTGAAGATATTTTACAAATATTAATCCTCTAGAGGGGTGCCTGGGTGGCTCAGTGGGTTAAGGGTCTGCCCTTGGCTCAGGTCATGATTTTAGAGTCCTGGGATCGAGCCCCATGTTGGGCTCCCTGCTCAGTAGGGTGTCTGCTTCTCCCTGTGCCTGTGCCCCCTGGTCGTGCTCTCACTCTCCCACTCCTTCTCTCTACCTCAAGTAAATAAATAAAAATCTTTTAAAAAGTTCTCTAGTAACTACTAGTTATCTACACCCCAAAACATGAAGTGGGTACTTTTATTTCTCTTTTCCGAACTAGAAAGGTGGAGTTCAGGAAGACCAAATAGCTTGACACAGAAACAAAACTACAAAGTTAATTGAACAGGGGTTTGTTCTTGGGCTTGAAAAAAGACAAAAATAGTGTTTTGTCTCCCATTATTCCACATTAACATAGTCTTTCTAAGATCCCTCAGACAGAATAAAACTCTTGCTTCCCTGTATTTCAACTGTATTTTGAACTTGAGCACAGCACTGAGTTTACAGACTACCTTGCACTATAGGTATCTATGTCTTTCTTTTTCATACCACCCAGCCATGTCAAATGTACACACACATATGCACATAACCTCCCCCCCACACACAAATACACACAGTATTAGTCCACAGAGGAAAGCACTTGCCCAATCCTCAATGAACTAATATAAAGAGAATTCAAGTTTAACCTATCACCAATGAGCCTTTATTAACATTTCTAATTCCAGTGTTAAAGATAAAAGAGGCATGAAATCCACAGAATATACCATCAAAGACCAAGCACACTGACGCAGGATTGTAAAGAATACAGAACAGTGAAAGTGGAAAATACTTCTAATACTTGTAAGAGAGTCTAGAAATCTTAGGTGGTGCTACATTTTACTATTATAGTTATTGGCGTTATAGACTTTAGTTTTAAATGGACTTTTTTCAAGTCAAATATCTTAATAGAAATGGAGTTATAATCATACAATGTGGCAAATTTTCAGTATCTAATGACTCCTGAAAGCTTGCCAAAACATGCAGATTTTGAAAGAAAAGGTTCACCTCTTTCTTGATCTACTACAGAGTAAATTACAGAGAAGTTAGTATTGCACTTGGCTAAGGAATTGAGAATAAAACATATAAATGAACAAAAGAAAAATATCTAACTAGTATATTGTCCACCCTAGGCAGCATTGATCATTATTGTGGGAGGATATAAAAGATTTTCAAACAAAAATGGAATTATTTAGTCCAAGAATATCTCCCTGAAATCACCATCAAGTATGAAGAGAGAATTAGGTGCATTTAACAAGTTGACAGGAAAGTAGGCAAACCTGAGTGAATGAGCTTGTATAAAGAAAAAGTGATAGTGAATTGACATGATATCCAAATAGCCAGGAAGGCTCTTATAATTGGTGAAATATTTGTTCTTAGGAGGGATGCTGAATTCAATGCTCAAAAGAAACATGTCTGTTCATTTTTTAACATGACTCATTTCTAAAGGCAATACTTTAACTCAAGTATAAGTCAATAAAATATCCAAGTACATTTGGTATGAAATATTTGAAAAATCCCTACAGGGAGCTGTAAAGATTCATACTCTCTGGGCTTTTGAAGAATATATGCTTAAAGCTAAGAAACACATAGACTAGGTAGGTGTTCCATGCATTATGCTGGCAGACAATAATGTAATCAATTTTCCTTATAATTTTATTAATGTAATATAAAATGTATTAAGAATATTTGGTTAACTCAACACATACTTTTTAAATGTTAGCCTCTAGATCACTAAATATAATTCTTCCTCCTTTAATGATTTCTTTTCACATTAATCATATAATGGGTCTGAGCAATTCTATCTTCTAATAATTTCATATTTCTTTTATGATTTTCTGTCATTGCCACTCACTCATTTTAAGCAACATCCTTTTAATTGTTATACTTGGCTCTGAGTTAAGGGAGCAACACTCATCATTTTATACTTCTGCTTAAAACTCTTCATTGTTATGGGGTTGAAGTACAAATGTCTTAGTGCTAAAGGTCCTCTGATTTTATTCTTCTCTACTTCTTACTTCATCAGTCTTTTTATCAATCACAATAGACTGTTTTCATTTCTCCAAACTCCCCTTGATATTTCACACCTCATGTCTGCTCTTGTTATTGTCCTCCAGGCCTCCCTACTTTGCTCTTTCTACTCACCTTTCAAGGCTCAGTTCAAGTGTTACCGCCTCTTGGAATTTATTCTACCACTTTCTCATGATGACCCAAAACTGTTAGGTTCTTTTTTTTTTTTTTTAATTTAGGATTAGTTATATCTGAAATCCAAAGACTGTCCCTACCACTTATGAATTATTTGCAATTGAGCAAGTTAACCTTACCGATTTTCAATTAGTTATCATATATACTATGATCTGATATATATGATAAAAACCTTCTGTTTTTAAAAGAGTAAAGTGCATTGCCCAAAGTATATCATTTCCTTTTCTTTCTGTTCTGTGCTCCCCTTTCACACCTCTATGAGAACACTGATAAGAGTGTTTTTCCAGAATTTCTCTTTTCCTGGTGTCCTCAAGTAGACTGTGAACTTCCTGAGAGAAGAGACACATTATGCAACTCCATATCTCAACACCTAATCAAGGACTAGAAAGGGCTGATAATCTATTTATAATTTAAGCATTTGCTAAGGGCTAATGCTATGCCCAGAGATTTATGGATTAGAAGAATATATTCAACATATACTTTGTCCTTCCCTAGCAGATAAGCATGTAAAAGAGATATGGGCGAAGCATAACATGATGAAGAATGCTGTGAATACCATTAAGTAAACACTGGCAATAGCATGAGATTTCAGAAGACAGCACATATTTTTATCTTGATAGAAAAGGGGGTTAGTACGTGTAGAGGTAATAGAATTGGAAATGAGGAAGATTTTAAGGTATTTGTAGCATTTGAGTCGATGCTTGGAAAGGTAGATGAGATATGAGCATATATCCAAGAAGTAAAGGTAGAAATATTAGAGAAGAATACAGAAAATCAAAGTTAGGGAACGTCAGACATACTTAGTAGCCAGTAAATAGGTCCACTAGATCAGAGTCTGTGATAGAAAAAGAGGTGTCTTTTACCAGCCAACATGGAGCCCAGAAGGATGGTTCAATAGCTTAATCAGATTTGAACATGTTAAACACTGTAACATACTCTCAGGCACAGCTGCTACATAACAGGATTAATTTATCACAGTGTACTGGCATCCTGAGTGACTTAAAACTGGCTTCTTTTTTTTTTTTTCAGTACAGTGAATGAATGAATTCATTCATTCATTAGGCTGAAGAAAATTTAAGAACCTTTCAGAAAATAGTTTAGTATAATTATCCGAAAATTTTTAATGACTGAAAGCACAGGAATAATCTTCAAAAGAAAGAAGCTATTTTTTTTTTTGCTGATACCATGTAAATATAATACTCCTAGTACATTCAAATGTGAACAGTAACACAGCATTACCTCATCTGATGAATGGAAGAAGCTATTTTTCTACCACCAACTGGCATGAGAAAGAATAAAACTCCTGGAGGAAATTAGCAAATCTTGAAGGTGTGGATGACATTCTATAATATTGCTTGTCCAAAAAAAATGACACAAATTATGGCACTAAACTCTAAAGCCAAAGAGCAGCACTCTCTCCATGACAAAACGCACATTTTTCCAGGGATTAATCTCTAAAGATGCCAATATTTAGGTATGTTGCTGTATATTACAAGGTACATTAAGGAGTCAATTGAAACTCTTCTCTCTGTTTCTCTCTCCTCTGTTTTAAACACACACACACAGAGGATGTTTCAACTGAAGAACAAAGGAAAACAACTTCTAATATTCTAAAAAGCAATTGCAAAATTCAGTAAGAAATCTCTCCCATATTTACATTGTTTTGTGATTATATGTGCTTCTGGGTGAAGTTAAAAGTGTCACTGATAGTAATCTGAATGCAGATATGGAATGTATCCATAAAATAAAGGCAGAAAGAGTTTTATTAAATTCCAGAGCATGACAACCAAGATATGAAACTAGTCCTCATAACATGATCTAAACACAATACAAGTGGCAATTTAAGAATAATCTTAATAGATAACTATATAAGCAAAAACAGAGTACAATAAATGTTGAAATTGGTGCTGATTTGTCCATCAGGTATAGTAGCCATATTGCCAAAGGTCCACAATAATTTTAGGGGTCCATAGAAATGTTTTAATTTTAATTTCCTTTAAAACCAGAAAAAAATGAATATAATAAAATTTAATGGATAGCAATGAATCCTCCTCGGTTATAGTTGTCTTTCTACTAATACACTTGTAAAGTGTAAGTTTTTGAGATTTTTGTTATGGAGGAGAGGATCAAGAAGGCAAGTGCCTATGGACCATGAAAGTCAGATATAGTCCTTCTTGAATTCATAGTAGTACTGGTACTTAAAGAAGGAAAATGCTATTAGAAAAGATTATAGAGAGAGAGCTCCTCAACTGTGTTGGTAATATTTTATTTATTTAAAAATATTAAGCAGATGACTCATAATGAGATTTGATAAAGTTCTTCTGTGTATATACATGGTTGCTGTATTTTTTCTATCATTTAAATTAAAAAATAACTCACTACAAGGTACATTAAGGAGTCAATTGAAACTCTTCTCTCTGTTTCTCTCTCCTCTGTTTTAAACACACACACACAGAGGATGTTTCAACTGAAGAACAAAGGAAAACAACCTCCTATTTATCATTAGATCGTTTTAAGGGTAACATTTTGGAATTTTTCCTTAAGATAAGCTGTTAGTTTGGTCTTCATAGGTATTTTTCACCTATGAAATGAACAAACTTCCCTTGAAAAGAAATGTTTCATCTCAAGAGAAATATGATTTTAATTACAGAATTTCTCTTCTAGCCAAAAAACTAGACAGTGGACTTTTTAAAAAAATCAAGTTAGTTATGGATTTTTTTTATAAGATATTAATGTTCCCTAGTAAAACTGGTATGGCAACAAAAGGTGTGGGGTAGATTTGCCAGATTTCTTTATTTTAAAATGTATTATTTTGTTCCAAATCCACAACTTAATAAAAACATACTTATCAACATAGAAGAGATGGAAAATGTAAAAGTTATTTAAAAATTAAAAGCACTAGAAATGAGAGTAAAGAATATGTAACCCAGGCTGACTGATCAAGGACTTTAAGTTCAGTGGTGTTTTCAGAGCAAGTGTTTATTTTCCAGTATATTGGCTGTTTTCAGTTAGAAGCTCCATTTTCACTAGACTGTAAGCTCCATGAAGGGAGTCTTTTGTTTGTGTTCACTGCTATACCTCCAGCATTTGCAGAAGTGCCTGGCATGTAGTATATTATCAATTAATATGTGCCAAATGAGTCAATTAACAAGCTTTGAGCCTTATAAAGAAGGCAGGGTTCAAGCAATAAAATTATTATTGGTAGTAATAATTATTTCTGTAGATATCACTTCTTGACATCTCTTATGATAGAATAAAAGAGGGGAATTACCTATATATTTTTAATCAGTTCAAACCCCTTACAAACTTGGTCAGAAAATTTGAAGGACCTCAAAAGATAGAAGATATATGGGATAGTCAATGAAGAAACAGGAAAACCATCCACACAAGAAGAAGAAAAGTATATACTTTCTTAGAGCTACTCCTTAAAAAACACAGCTCAACATGCAGATGGTCACAAGAAAAATGCAGTCCACAGATGATATTAAGATGGTAACACAGATGCAGAGGATGAATCTTAATAATGACTTTATAATATACTGAAAATATTCAGGAGTTTTCAGAATTATACATTCAAGTTAAAAAATGAGTATCTGTATAGTTGCTTCTAAATATCACTTGTAAGTTTTTGTTTTTTTTTTATTTAAAATACAGCAGACTGAAATAAAAAATCAATCTTTTGCCAACATAGTGGAAGATAACTAGCAAGATAACGGATGTCTAAGTATGTGTATTTGGCAATGAATGAAGAAGAGAATGGAAAAAAAAAAGGAGAAGGGGTGGTGAACATCTGGGGTGGTTTCTTTTCTAGGAAAAGAAAAAAGGTCATATCCCACCCAGTGAGAAGAAGTGACCCCCTAAAAAATGTAAGTGATCTTGCTTGACCTGTGACGCGAGCTTGGAGATGACCTCGGCTGTTAAACTGCAATGTGTGTTTTTTGTTAGAAAAAGTGAGAGAGTTGTGCTCTGCCATAAAAGAATGTGAGGGATATGAAGGTGCTGAAAGGCAGAGGAGAGCAGTGGAGCACAGGGAACTTGACACAGGCTATGGAAAAAACGGAATATTAAGTTGGCCCTGCCTTTTAGAATGCTAGGTAGAAAAGAAAGATAAAAATCTTTATGTATATATACTGCTATATGCACAAAGAGATACCACGTATAAACACACACACACACCTTTTTGTTGTTTCACTGTGGGGATCAACTATATTTCTGAGCATCTCTTCTATTTAACATTAAAATGATGCTATTTACCTGCAGGAGAATAAGCCTGTATGCATGTCTCTAATAGTGCAAAATTTCTAACACCATTTCCTATGAACTCCTAGAGTCCTAAGTCCAAAACATCATTTATGTCAGTTCAACCTTCAGTCCTTTTACAGATAACCAGACCAAGTCAACACCCTTATCCAACGCTTGGCAACATCCTCAGAAATTTTTTCATTCTATAAAATAAGTGGTCTCTCAAAGCAGCTGAAAATCCACACATTGCAAATATAAATAAAAGGAAATTTAAGTGTCTTGACCTACATAAACTCCTAACATTTGTTTCATCTTTTATAGTCTCTTTCATCCCTTTCTCTTCTCCAGCAATCCATTCCTTCAATCCCCTCGGGGTCTTCTCCATGGAGCCCCATTACCTAAGTAGGAATTCACCCAGCAAACAGCTGTGGAGGGAAGAGTGGAACTGAGACACAAGGCCAAACCAGGACAGAAATATTGAAGTTTGATCTCAAATCTATTGATATGAAGAAAACTGAACAATTTTGAATTCTCAATTATATTATTGTTAAATGGTGGTGACTTATGGTTTGTCTCATCAGTTTTATTATGGAAATAGAGGAGAGATTTTACAATGGAAGGAACTGGGTTTTTCCCAGTGATTTTATAATAAAAATCTTATTTATTCAGTTATTAGTTATGAGTCAAGGGTTCTGTTTATCTATTTCAAAAGTCCCTGACTAAACCTTTACTGGGCTGTGACTTTTTAAAAATAGTCCAATAAACCCAAAGAAACAGAAACTTATTTTTTTGGATGCCTACATGAACTGAGATGCAACTATTAACCAAGTTCTTGAAACGGATCTGGGAAATGATATGTCTTCTCTAGTTCCCTTGTCCTCTCAGCCCCCAGCAAATATTATGATGAAAACATGAGGTATTGATACTCTTTCCCTTACACAAAGCACCAACATTTAATAAGAAAATCAACTCTGGCCAATGACTTAGTTAAACCCTGGAAAGCATACTGGGTAACAATTACCTCTTGCTTTTCCTTTCCTCTGTAATTCCCTCTTGCAATCTTAAAGCAGAGTGAGCCAGCTGAGATTCAGTAGTTAAAAATAAATGTATTATTAAAAATAGGACATTATTTTAAAATATGCAGACTCTCACTAGACATTCTCATCTAGTGACATGTGGTTACACCTATTGTAAGTACTTATCATCTCCCTGTGAATATTCTGCCACATGTCTTTTTCCCCTTACTTTTTTTGTATCCTCCTGCTGTTCTCCACGAGAGGGCAGGCAGGGGCAAGAAGACAACTCTCTTAAGAAATCTGGTTAAAAAAATAGTTTGATAGCACAGGAAGTAAAAATAACACTGTCTAAAAAAAGATTTAAGGATTATCCGCAGTTTTTAAAAAAATTTTTTTTCCATATCCTTATCTCTCCGTATCAATGCATTTATTGTAAGCAATTTGGGTAAAGTATTTTCTGTGTGTTTAGGTTCACTAGTGAAACATGAATGATCAAAGTTGCATCAATTTATTTTCATCCAGTAAGATGGGTGATTGTGCCACTTCTTCAACCTTGTGATTTTGTAGTAGTTATTTCCTTTGACTCTCATGGTTCCCGGAAAATAATTCTTTTTTTTTTTTTTTTTTTTTTTTTTAAGATTTTATCCATTTGACAGAGAGAAACACAGCCAGAGAGGGAACACAAGCAAGGGGAGGGAGAGAGGGAGAAGCAGGCTTCCTGCCAAGCAGGGAGCCCGATGTGGGACTCGATTCCGGGTCTCCGGGATCATGACCTGAGCTGAAGGCAGTCGCTCAACCAACTGAGCCACCCAGGC